>CM027874.1:4316876-4500316 GCA_016097615.1 Eucalyptus dawsonii
GCCCTTAAAATTGAAGAAGCTCAACAAGCTCAAGTCAGGGGGATGCCACATCGACTCTCTGTCATTCAAGTCGATCGGCGTGGCTCTCGGCCTCGAGCAAGTATATAGGCACGTACAACCTCTACAATGCCCACTGGGACACCACACGGTGTCCGGATCTCTACAAGTGGTCGGTTGAAGAAGAAGGGCGTGCAAGGGTTGACGCAGAGCGACGGAGGGAAGAGATTTGTTCTTCCACTTTACCTAGAAGCCATTAAAGGGGTGGGTGGTCCGGGTTTAGGTCGGGTCGTTAATGGTAATGCAATTGAAATGATTAACAATTATGGTTATGAATTTATGTAATGTAAATTTTCGGCAAAATAAAGCGTCAAATACATGCATGAAAATGCGTAAAGGCATTTCGTATTAATAAAAATCTTTTCATATTTTAAAAACTTATTCCTATGTTTTTTTTTTAAAGATTATATTATTAAAAATATCTTCAAAGCTTTTATATATATTATTCTTTTTTAAAATAGTAGTACTAAAATAGTTTTATACAATATAAATTTAATGGACAATTTTTATAAATTTTTAAAATAATTATTTAAAAAAATCGAAATTTAATTATTTTTATTTTATTTTTACAAATATAATTTTCTTTTTCTTTTTTTATTTTTTTTCTCTTTTTTTCCTCCTTCTTTTTCTTTGGCCGGTTTGCCGGCCACGGCGTTAACCCGGTGACCGGCCATAGGCGATCCTCGAGCTCGCCCCTGCTTCGATGCCGGCGAGCTCGGGGCTCGCCAGATCCCGGCGGGGCTCGAGCCTGCTCCCGGCCTTGACGAGCTCGGGTCGCCGGATATGGCGGAGCCTCGGCTACGCCCTCCAGCGAGGCCTCCCGCCTCGCCTTTGGACGTCGCGGGCTCGAGTCTCACCAAATCGGCAGGGCTCAAGCCTAGCCGGGCGTCGCCAGGCCTCGCCTCGCGGTTAGTGAGCTCGGGCTGCGCCGACCTTTAGCGAGCTCGGGGCTCACTGGCGGTCGCCGGCCATTGCCGTGCCCGGCAACCGGAAGGAGGAAGGAGAAAGAAAAACAAAAAAGGGATAAAAGATAAAGAGGAAGAAAAAAAAGGAAAATAAAAATAAAAAAATTATAATTTTGATTTTTATAAAGTTAAAAGAAAATGGAGGGATTATAATGTTTTTGTTAAAGATGGAGTTTTCAACCCAACCCATTTAAAACCACTTAAGACCCACCTATCTTAAACCTTTAGTTGTAGGCATTTATCTATCTTTTGTTATAAACAAGTGACCCATTTTAACACCTCTACCTTTACCTGACTTGGGGGATTTGATTTGGTTTGTGGAATAAAAGTTCAGATTCATGTGGCCCAATTTGTATCCTGATGAGTGCAAATGTTGATGTTTATGCAGATCAGCGTGTACTTTGGTCCAAGAATAAAACGTCTGAACTTTTTATACATTAAGATTTGATCTCACCACGGTTAAAATTCATAGATTACTCTACAATTTCTTCAGCTTTTGAATGGAACGTGCTCGACTTGCGAATTATTTCTTCTCTTCCTCTTTTGACTGTTCAGTTGAAACAAACATTCAAATGCCATAATTTTTTTAAGGTCAGATTATGTGATACTGTAACTTATTACTTTAATGATTATGAAGAGGATTCAGTTTGAATTCGAGATCACGTATAATTATTGGAAAAATATATGCTTTCATCTTCTCTTGGTAAATATAGATTGTTTCCTGATCTCAAAACTCTTTCATCTATTTTGATTCAGATGAGTTCTTTACAAAAGTCTTTAGTTGAAAAAAAAAATAGAATGCCTATCTTTGAAGAGAGAGGGAGCACAACAGAACAGACGGTTGAGCCACAGCAACATAAGGCCATCTTGAGCTCCAGGTACAGAGAATTGCCATATTATTGACAGTGAATTTCATCGAATCAGTAGCTTGAAGTTTGCTTTTTCTTACGCAGAAAAAATTCTTCAGTGCCAAAATTTGAGTTCAGTTCTACTTGCTATGCGTTGCCACCTGATGCAACCTCCGAATCCTCTAATGGCCCTGAAATCCTGACCAAATTAGGCCTCACTAGTCCCAGATTGTTCACCTTCCCCGCTGATAACCTAAATGACTTTAAGCAACACATTTCTTCGCTCATTCCAACTTCGTCATCGTCCTCGTCGTCGCCTGTCTGTCCTCTTTCCCCCGACTCCGTCTCGCTGCTCTCTTCGTTCCATTCGTCCTCGTACAGCTCCCACAACCGATCCATCCCCTCTCCAGTATCATCCCCATTGCCGTGCCGCTCCTCGTAGAGCTTGCACGCCAACGTTCTCCTCCATTCCTTTCCTTCCTCGCCGCTGACCCGAAATTCCAAATATTCGAAGGCATCGCTTGGAAACTCCCGTTTTCTTGGGATTTCTTCCTTCAATGTTTCCAGCAACAATCGTTTCACCGCCAGATGATGCATCGGATGCTGTTTCCAACTTTGGCTCTTCTTGTCGATCATCTTTCTTGAATTCTGGGGCAGGTAGGTTGACTTCTCTGGATTCCATTATGGAAGTATTAGGCGGACACATCGCTTCGTTTTCCTGTAAAATTTCGTGCACCAGATTATTGTTCATAAAATTCTAAATGTAAATGCCGAACAAGTAATATGATGATAAGAAGAATATTGTCCATATATATTGGTAATTAATAAACCAATTAAATATTAAAAAGTGACTAATTAAAATTTATCTAGCAAATCAAAATAGAATTGAGAATAACTTAAAATTGATAATCTCAAACAAAATTTCAGAAAATACAATTAATCAATTAAATAAATATGTTAAAGCATCCGATTTTACCATAACCACTATATATGAATTCCAAACATTTCACATACAAAAACGATATCAAACATGTGACAGTAGAATTTCCTAATCTATTTAGTATTCTAGGCATTGCAAACCTATTCAGTTTATCAATCCACCAAATCTCATATAAGTGCATAAACATCTTGAACATTCTTAACGTACAATGAATCTTTTGGACTACCTTATCACCAAAAGCCACAAAAAAATAACATGATGTACCTCTATCCACATTAAATTCACAATTATATATTATAAAGAACAATTCATGGTTATATATTATAAAGAACAATGGGATAAGTGCTGCAGAAATTCTAAAACTTGTCACGAAAATGCATTTGAGTTCTAAAACTTGCAAAAAGTGCAAATAAATCCTAAAACTTGTCAAAATGTTTCATTTGAGTCCTAAAGTTAACACCGTTAGTATTTTTCGTTAAAAATGCTGAAGTGACATTTTAAATAATTTTTTATTTTCCAATTGGCTTTCTAAAATAATTTTGTATTCAATTTTTTAAATAGTATTTAAAATCTAAAATTCAATTTTTAAAAAACTATTAAAAAAAAAAAGAAAGGGTAGGAGGAACCAGCCACCAATCGCAGAGGGGCCGACGACCCTTGCCGGCGCGGCAATTGGCGAGCCCTCACTTGGGGGCCGTGACCATTGCCGCCCGGGCGAGGCCTCGTCGGTTGCTACTTGGATCCGGGCGAGTCCCGTTGGCCCTGTGCGAGGGCCATCGAGGCCTCGAGGGGGTGCCATGGTGAGGGGGAGGACGCCGTCGTGAGCATTGAGGAGCTGTTGAGTCGAGTAGGGTCGGTGTGCAAGTCGGCCCCGCGACAACGCCAAGCTACAAGAGACATTCGAGTTCTTTGACGCGGACCACGACGGGAGGATCAAGGTGGAGGAGCTCCTTGAGGTGTTCGTAGCGTTCGGGCATGAGCGGTGCACCTCACTGCGAGGGTGCCTAGATCTCGGGCTGTTAGCCCTCGTGGGGGCGGGCGATCGTTGCCAACCCTTGCTTGGGGCCAACGAGGCTCGGCTAGGGTCGGCAACCATTGTCGCCCCTTCGGCGATGGGCGGCGGCGGCGGTGGGGAGAGGAATGCTGATTTTTTTTTTTAAAATAAATTTTTTAACTTTTCTTTTTAGTTTTTGGTGAAAATAAAATAAAATGAATAAATCTAATTGTTTAGTTTTTAAATCTAATTTAAAAATTAATAAAAAAATTTAAAAAATCCACGTGGAAAATAAAAAATTATTTAAAATGCCATGTCGGCATTTTTAATGGAAAATGCTAACGGTGTTAACTTTAGGACTCAAATGAAACATTTTGACAAGTTTTAGAACTTATTTGCATTTTTTGCAAGTTTAGGACTCAAAAGCATTTTCGTGACAAGTTTTAAGACTTATGCAGCACTTATCCCAAGAACAATTGCATATTATCATTTTTCAATCTCAAACATACATATTAAATCATTCAAATGGTTGCCAATCACTTAAAAGTACTAAGAAAATAATATATAACTTACATAAATGAAATCACTTGCAAAACACAAAAAGCAAGAAATTCATATCGTCATGGTCAAGTTACATTATAGCCCTAACAAAAGAAAATTAAAGCATAATAGAAGAAGAAACAAAAATATAAATTAAACCCAACATCTTGAATCAAAGAACAAGAATTCTATAATCACCTTTTGTCTTCTCTTCAAAATACTTGAAAAAACTCTTAGAACAATGGAAAACAATCTAAAAGTTAAAATTTAATTGTTCCCTAAGCTCTCATTGTTATCCTATTTATAGAATACAATCCAAGACTCCTAACAAAAGCCAATTACTTGTCTTTCACATAAAACTAGGGAATAAATTACAGAATTCCTAATTTGGCATCCATCTTCCAACGCTTTTGCATTAAATTAGGGAATAAATCATAGAATTCCCGATTTGGTGTCCATCTTCCGACGCTTTTGCATTAAATTAGGGATTAAATCACGCAATTCCTGATTTGGCATCCACCTTCCAAAGCTTTTGCAGATGGCATCTTCCTTTTCTTCTTTTTGCCATTTTTCCTTATTTTCTCCATGTGTCATTATGATGGATAAATACGGAACATTTGAATAAATAGAAGAAATTCAAATTCTTTCTACAAATATTGCATTATTTATTACCTAAAACAAGTAAAATAACTTTATTTTTATAGAGTTATCAATTATGATGCAATTTTCCCTTCAAAGCATCATTTGCACTATCGTTTTTCATCACTACCATTATGAATCAAGAACTCGTCAGCCAATGATTTGGGTACTTTTGCATTACTCTCAGCTAACTGCAACTCTAAACAGAGAATTGTGCACTTCAAGCTCCACACAGACCATGTCCAATCTAAGCTTCTTTGAAATGCCGCAAGACGATCAAAATATTTTCTAGGACAAGTAACACCTCTATGTTGAGAAAACTCCTAGTAGATTTTGAAGTTGACGAAATTGTTCATAAGATTTTAGTAAGTTTGATAATTGTCTTGGAGTCTATTGATACAAGAAATAATCTTAGAATGAAGTCATCTCACTCTGAGGGAATTACTCTCATTCCCATCTTGATGCGAGTTTAGATGTGGAAAGTTCATAACGAAGTAAGGCCAAAACGTAAGAGGTCCATAACGTAGCCAATTCAGAATGTATAATGACTAGTGATCTAGTTTGGGTTTCACACAAAGAAAAATTCGATTGACTCAATTGAATTGATTGGAAATCAATCTTGAGACAAGTTCCTTTTAAACGAAGAAGTTCTACTTATGGAAACTAAGACTCTAGTTATATGAGCGACCAGAATCAAAATGGAGATTATGATTCTATCACTTAACGACCACTCAATCATCTTGATACAAACCTATCTAACGAGTAGATGGAAAGACAATCCTCTGAAGATTGTTCAATGGCTAGCTTGGAAGTGAAGTAGTATATAAGGAGACCAAGGTGTCAAGAAGCATGTTAGAGAGGAGGCCTGGAACTTGAAATCCCAAAGTTTGAGTGAACTTCGACCATAAACATTTGTCTTTCGTGAGCTTTAAAGTTTGTGATTGTGAGAGAAGTACATAAAGAGTGACTGAGTGAGATAGTTTGATCTATCATTAAGTGTTTATACTATAATTTCTTATTGATCATGTAGCAGAATTCAGCCAATAGGCTATCAGCGTGGGAGAGTAGACATAGGGTTGATCTAAGCCGAATCATCATAAACCTTGCATGCAATTTCTCTAATCCCTAATCTCTTGTTGTTTATTGCTATAATCTATTGCACACTTGCTAGGTGCCTTTGAAATATGTTCTATAGCATAACAGATACTAAAACTTGTTTCAGAATTTGATTTTTGTTCAGATTTTGATCTTGACTTTAAATTGTCAAGATTTCATATAATCACCTATCCCCCTCTAGGCGATACTTGCTAGCCTATTCAATTGATATCAGATCAAGGTGCTTATTTTTATTGAAGTGTTTTTACTTTTGAGCCAACGATCTTCTATAACTAGCATTATAACACGAGGTCTCATTGAAGGACAAAGCCACACCAAGCCTCCATATTTGACGGAAAGGATTGCCGTATCTAGAGAAATAAGATGAAGGCATTCTTTAGATCTAAGGATCCTTTGGAATCAAATGTTGAAAAAGGAATCAATCATAATGTCATGTCAGCATCCACTAGAAAAGAAGATGGCAAAATGCCTAAACCTTATGCCACTCTATCTAAGATAGAATTAACAAAAAGAGAAACTCTAGATGCAAAAGCTATCAACTCTTTTTAATGTGCTTGATCTCTATTTGAGTATAACAAGATATTTTCTTGTGAAACAACTAAAATAGTATGGGATAGACTTCATGTCGTGAATGGATCAAGTGAAAGAACAAAATAGTAAACATACTTCTTGGATAATACAAGTCTTTCAAGATGAAGTCGGGAGAATACATTACGAAACGTTAACGATTCGCTGATATAGTGAACGGTTTAGCATATCAAGGGCAACCTATTCCTGGACAAATGAAAGTGAACAAACTACTACTAGAACTCTCAAAGGATCGGAAAACGTCATTTCGAGAGACTCAAAGAATCATGCCATTATCAGTCAATACACTCGTTGGAACTCTTCAGTCACATAAAGTAGAGCAATTCACTAAGGGGAAGATTCAAAAGGTAAGAAATCAATTATTTAAAATCTAACACAAATGTTGATGATACGTATTCAGAATGTGATGAAAAAGATGAAGAACTAACTCTCCTAATAAAGAAATTCAGGAAATTGAATGAAATGGGGAGGAAACTCAATGGAAATAAGAAAAATGCAAGCAAATTGGTTAGAAGAAAAGTTGAAGAAGATGGAATAGGTAAGAATGTGGTCCGCTTTGAATGTAGGAAACATGGACACATAAACCAAAGTGGTCCCTCCTAAAGAAAAATAAATTAAAGTATGAGAAATTCAATAAGGTCTTGATGGCAGAAACGTGGAGTGATACTAAATGTGAAGAAAGTGATGAGGAGTATGCAAAAACTTGCTTAATGGCACACTTGGACTCAAAATCTGACTTAGACTCATGCTTGGAATCAAAATTAGATTCAGAGAGAGAATTTGAGGCAAGTTATCCAAAATTCCTATTGAGATATCTAATTATATTGATGAGCTTTGTTTTAGTTACATATGTGCTCTTAAAAAGATCTATGAATTGAAAAAGGAAAATTCTTGGTTAAGACAACATAATTCTTCTCAAAAAGGCAAGATTGAAAATTTTGCCAAAATAATTTTAACTAAAATTCTTCTAAAAAAAGGCAAGACTGAATTTTTGCCAAAAGAATTTCATCTAATGAGAGAAAATAAAGATTTACTTGCAAAAGAAAATGATGCTTTGGAAAAGGAATTTCTAGATATTTCAACGAAATTTTCCCAAGGTTAAAAACAATAAGAACATATCCTTTCCATATAAGTTTCTCACTACAATAAGTCTAAACTTGGTTTCATTGTGGAAAGTGATCTTCTAATTGTTTTACCAAAGTCAAGGAGAGGATTAGACAAAGACCTCCAAGACTTACTTACAAAATTGTCTTCAAAAGAATTTTCTAAAACCCATTGGCTGCAATGCCCTCAAGTGCTCAAAATGTGGTGATCCAAAGCACGTTAAAAGTCAATGTTCAAAAGTTTGGAGACCAGTTTGGAGAATTGGTTAAGAACAACATATTATACTAACTCATATGGACCTAAGCAAATTTGGTACCAAAGAAAACTTGTGTCTATTTTCACTAATAAAGAAGAAGAATAGATGGCACTTGAATAGTGATTATTCAAGACACAGGATAGGAGATTCAAATATGTTCATCAAACTTGAAAGACTAAATGAAGGAAGCTTATTTTTTGGAGGAAACAACAAAGGAAAGATCACTGATGAAAGAACTACGAAAATTGAAAGCCTCATCATCAACAATTACAACCTAATAAGCATAAGTCAATTATGCGATATAGGTTTCCAAACCAATTTCTTGGAGAACATTTGTTCTTGCACAAGTAAAGGCTATTCTTAATCTTTTATTAGACGAAGACATGGCAATATTCATCTTTTGGGTGTAAGTCTAACACTGCCCAATGTCTTGTTTCTATTAAAAATGACTTAGATTTATGGCATAGAAAGCTAGGATATATCAATATGAAACAAATATTCAAACTCTCTTCTAAGAAACTTGTTCATTGACTTCCGACTTGAAATACAAAAAATCTAATTTATGCACAACTTGTACATTGAGAAAATAGGTAAGAAGTCTTTTAAATATATAGATCATGTTTATACTAATCATGTATTATAGCTTTTATACATGGATCTTTTTGAACCAACAAAAAGCCAAAGCATTGGTGGCAGGAAGTACTGTTTAGTAATCGTTGATGACTATACTAGGTTTACATGAGTTTTCTTTCTTGTGCACAAAAACGAGACACTTTCTTATTTCTCAAGATTTGCCTAAAAGGTTTAGTATGAAAAATATTATGCCATTTTAAGTATCAAAGCTAATTATGGAGGAGAATTTGAAAATCAAATTTTTGCAGATTTTTGTGATGAAATTGGGGTTTAGCATATTTTCTGTTCTCCTTACACTTCATAACAAAGTACAATTGCCGAAAGGAAAAATTGTCTTTACAAGGGATGGCCAAAATCTTTGATAGAAAGCAAAGTCTATTCTCACTTTTTGGGTAAAAGCAATCTCCAACTGCTTGCTACATTATCAATAGAGTTTTTCCAAGACCGATTTTTGAGAATACCCTATGAGATTTACAAAGGACAAAAACCAAATATTTCTTAATTTCATGTTTTTTGACCGCAGAGTGTTTTGTTCTTATAGAAGCAAATTATTGTCTAGTAAGTTTAATGAAAAGTCATATGAAAGGATCTTTGTCGATTTACTCAACTACAAGCAAAGCCTACAGGATCTTCAACAAAAGCACTTAGTTTTTAAGGAGACAATGAATGAGAAGTTCCAAGAGAATGACCAAACTCAACCAGATGATTTTGAACATCTTCCAGATACAATAGACATTAAGATTTTTGACAAACTTGTCTTGAAAAGAATGGTTCTATTGAAGAAATTCAGGAGGATTCTATGCAAAATCAAAGTCTTGACTCTCCCTCGGATGAATATGAAGAGGATACGGTAGATTTAACAAAACTAGGAGCATGAGTCCAATTATTCTTAAGATCTCATTATTGGAAATATGGATGATGGTATTCATACTCGCTCCAAGTTCAGGGAGAATATAAGCACTCCGACACTAATATTTGAGATAGAACCAAAAGGAATTGATGAAGCTCTAACTAATGAAAGTTGGATAAAAGCAATGCAAGAAGAACTTCATTAGTTTAAAATTAACAAAGTGTGGGAGCTAATACCTAGACCGAAGAATCATCCAATGATTGGAACTAAATGGGTGTTCTAAAATAAACTAGACAACAAAGGGAAATGTTACCAGAAAAGTGATTGAGCAAGATAGTATAATCTATGTTTTAGTGTTTGTACTCAAAGTTATAATATATTGTTGATCATATAGTGAAATTCAGTTAGTAGGTTGTCAACGTGAAAAAGTGGACATATTTCGATATAAGTTGAACCACTATAAACTTTGTATACAATTTATCTCATCCTTAATCTTTTTTTCATTGCTATAATCTATAGTACACTTGCTACATGCCTCTAAAATCTATTATACTACATAACAGATTTGAACTTGTGCTAGAACCTGATCCTTGCATTTTAGACTTTGTTTTTGACTTGTTCTATTTCACTTTAAATTGTCAAGAGTTTATATAATCACCTATTCACCCCTCTCTAGGTTATACCTGCTAGCTCTTCACTCTATACCACCAATCTCCCACCTACATGTTTCATAATGATTCTAAGATTAATGTATATAATAATACAACGAATTTGACCAAATTGGTGCACGCCATTGCACATTAATGTTAGAAATATTTGCCATTGAATTTTTGATATCTTATTGTGAGAAGGCATGCCCACAGAAATTAAAACTTTTCATCTCTTAGTAGAGAAAAACCTTGAACATGGCCCTAAGTACGATAATAAATTTTTTATATTTCAACGAATTTGACCAAATTGCGTGCCACGGGTGAATTCCTTTTTCACCGGCCGAGTGTGTGGAGTATGCTGGAGGTGCAGATGTGTCGCATCCTCTTAGACACATCCACAAAAATGAGGTGAATCAGCATGAGATCCTAAGTTTGGTTTTGCAAAATCTACTCAAACATGCCCGTACCTCGGTTCGTACAGAGAGATGTCCTTCAATCTGTTCTGGATCACTACGATGATGTTCCTCGACATGTTTGTGAATTTTAACCGATCTAAAGGATAGTTCATGATCTGGACACAATCGCATAAAGCAAATTATCCTCGGACCATAGTAATAATCTATTTGGTTTAGCAGGGTCTGCAATAAATATACAATCACAAAGTATGAGGAGATCATAGACTGCATGCAGAAGCATCTAATGTCTGTTGACAGATCAGTGATTCAAACAATGTTGTTGACTTGACTTTGGCTGAGATCATTACATTGGTTTGTCTGTATTATGAGTTCCCAACAAGTCAGGTTCAGCTTCATTGCATGAGGGTCAAACGACATGAAGAAACTTACAAAAGTCTAGCTTCAGCAGTTTTGCTTTCTGTTTTGCCCCCATAAATATGTGCTGTGGCATTTACCTTCCCCTGGTCTCCATAACTTTCTTCGTTTTTCGGGGTCTAGTCTCCTTCATAATATTCTCACCAAGTAAGTCCTATTCATATAAATTAAGCAATATCAACCAAGGACTTCAACAATTAGTCCTCACAACAATTAATGGGTGTACTCACTAGCTGCTCCTTGCTGGCTGCAGTCGTCCTACTTTCTCCAGTGGAGGGGTTCGCCTGGAGCATCGGGATCGGAGGCCTCCAGATGAGGCATGTGGAGCTGCACAACAATCTCACTTTATGGGACGCAACCTTCGCAGTCCGCTGCAAGTCAAGGAGGACGACTTTTGGATTCACATGGTGCCGTGCGCACAGATCTACTAGTTCAAGTCTAAGACCAACGTCTGGATGACGACCCTCTTCTTCTGCAGGGTCGGCTGGGAAAAAAGGAGTGGGGCACATACGACATCTACAAGGCCAACTGGGACACCACGGTGTCCGGACCTCTGCAAGTGGTCAGTCGAAGAGAAGGGCGTGCAAGGGTTCAGGCAGAGCGACGGAGGGAGAAATTTGTTCTTCCTTTACTTGATTTGAGGATTTGATTTGGTTTGTGGAATAAAAGTTCAAATTCATATGGCCCAATTTGTATCCTGATGAGTGCAAATGTTGATGTTTGTGCAGATCAGTGTGTACTTTGGTCCAAGAATAAAGCATCTGATCTTTTTACACAATAAGCTTTGATCTCGTCACGGTTAAAATACATGGATTACTCTTTCTTCAGCTTTTGAATGAACTTGTCAATGGCACTCGACTTGCCAATTATGTATTGTCTCTTCCTCTTTTGATTGTTCAGATTAAGTGAACATTAAAATGCCATAATTATTTCTCTATGTCAGATTATAGTCGAGATTAGCTATGTGATACTATAACAGATCAGTGCAATGATTATGAAGAGGACTCTGTTTGAATTTGAGATAAGATATAATTACTGGAAAAATGTGATTTCATCTTCTCTTGGTAAATATAGACTGTTTCACTGATTTCACAACTCCTACTGTCTATTTTGATTTAGATGAGTTCTCTCAAGAAGATACAAGTCTTTAATTGGAAAATGTAGAATGCCTATTGCTGAAGAAGAGAGAGGAGAACAGGACAGATGATTGAGCCACAGCGACATTATTATTGACAGTGAATTACATTAAATCAATCGTTTGATGTTTGCTTTTTTCTTACACAGAAAAATTGTTCGGTGCCAAAATTTGAGTTCAGTTCTTCTTGCTATGCGTAGCCACCTGATGCAACTTCCCAATCCCTTTGATGGCCCTGGAAATCCTGACCAAATTGGGCCTCGCTAGTCCCAGATTATTCACTTTCCCCGCTGATAACTTAATTGCCTCCAAGCAACACAATTCTTCGGCTCGCTCCAGCTTCATCATCGTCCTCGCATAGTCGCCTGTCCATCCTCTTTCCTTCCCTGACTTTGTCTTGCTGCTCTTTTGGTTTGATTCGTCCTCGTAACGCTCCCACAACCGATCCATCCCTTCTTCATTATCATCTCATTGCCGTACCGCTCCTCATAGAGCTTACGCCAACGTTCTCCTCCATTCCTTTTCCTTCCCCGTTGCTGACCTGAAATTCCAGAGATTCGAGGGCATCGCTTGGAAACTCCCGTTCTCTGGGATATCTTCCCTTCAATGTTTTCCAGCAACAATTTTTTCATTGCCAGATGACGCATCGGTTCTATTTCCAACCTCGGGTTTTCTTGTCGATAAGCTTTCTTGAATTCTGGGGCAGGTGGGTTGACTTCTCCGGAATCCATGCTGAAAGTAATAGGTGGCCACTTCGTTTCCTTTTCCTGGAAAATTTTATTCTGCAATTCTTCCTTCGACATCATCGCCATCATTATGAACGAAGAACTCGTCAACTGGCATTTCAGGTACTCTGCATTACTCTCGGCTGACTGCCAATGGGAAACTCCAAGCAGAAACTGGTGCACTTCAAGCTCCTCACGGACCATGTCCAGTCTCAGCTTCTTCAAAACGCGAGATGCTGCATAAGTGGACCCAGTTTGGATTCAGATTCCGTTGGCCTTGCAAGAAAGTCGTGGAAAGGGAAAAAGTTGGGAAGGTAGGAAGAGCGATGAGGGAGAGGGATGAGCTCAGATGAAAAAGCAGGTGAAGCAGCAAACGTATAGAAGGTGACAGAATGAAAGTCCAAACGAGGGTTAAGTATGAAAGAAGCAGACCAGAGATTTCATTTCCTTAATTTTTAGTGCACGACATGCAGGTCTCAGACATTTCAGAAATTCATTTGTGTGTTTGTGTTTTTTATATATCAAGTGAATCAACCTCTGAAAAAAGAATCAGAATATTTTCTAGTTTCACATGAGCCTATGTGGTGAGGTCGTGGCCTATAAGAAAGAATAGCACCTCTCTACCACCCAATCGCCGCCTACATGTTTCACAATAATTGTAAGATGAATGTATATAATAATACACCATGCCTCTAGACAAATTTGATCAAATCGGTGCATGTCGTAGCATATTTTCGATATATTTTGACCTTGTGTATGAGAATGACATACCCGGTCGATATCATATGGCAAGATAAAGATACCCTCCCATGCATCATGGTCCAAGAACACCACTAGCTGCGCCATGGGCGCATGGTTGGGTGGGGGAGTTCCCGCGTTGCACCATCCGTGGATGTAAGTGTGGTGGCTGTTGGGATGTCCAAACAAAATGGTAAGCTTCTAGGCAAAGGAAGATGATGTGGATAGAAAAACTAGATTTGGTAGTCCGAATTTGAGACCAAATCAGATAATAATGATAAAAAATTATCATATCAAATGTTTGGTGAAGTATGAAATCCGAATTAGGGAGTGGGATGACTAGGATTGCATAAAAAAGTTCTATAAACAAACATAACAATTTCCTTCGAACAATGGAGTGATAGAGTCTAGCTTTTGCCAACTGCCATGCAAGGACTACCGCCAAAAGAGTCTAATCACTCTTCTAGTCATCATTGTTTTCGACCAACGCCAATCATCATTGTCGTCTAGTTGATTGTCCTGTGATGACTGTCGAACTGAATTGGCTACCGCTGATGAACGATCGAAATCAACGGATTGACTTGAAAAATCATCTTTGAAAAAAAAAGAAAAAAAATCAAAACGCACAAAATTTTGGGCATTTGTATGTTGGTCCTAAACAGTGGTCACTTGACTTTGCCGTGATGCTCTGACGTCCAATCTTGTCCTTCACTTAAATATGAGACTTTGTGCTAACAAATCGGAAGATTTCAAAGGAGGATCTCGGCCGTGCGAGATTAAGTCAATAAGATGCTGCCCTAGATCTGGAAAATATCACCTCTATGAGCAAGTGAGATTTTCAAAGATTTTGAAGAATTTTTTTTACCCAGGGAATATTTGAAGGGATTTACAATCGTGTTATGTTATCATGATAGAAATTCCCGAATTCCGGAGTAGCGAAATGTAGCCAAAGAGTATATTCATACGTGGTATGGCAATCCACACGTGTCGAACTAATGGATAGTGTTTCTCACATGTCAAGAGGCAATTAGCTATGGTTAAGGGTGGCCTTCCCTGTGAGAACCTTGATTGATTTCAATCCTGGGAAAAGGTGAGGAGCATGATAGGATAGGCCTTCCCTAACGAGTCTCATCTTAAGCAAACCAAGTCAAAATTCTCTGAAGTTTTCCAAATACAGGATTAATGCCGCTTTGCGGGCCCTTGCTGAAGTACACCTTCAATAGATCTACGGCCCTAAATCCTTGTTAAAGAACTCAGAAATTATAATACATCAATTGCTTCCTCATGCGTGAGTATCAATTACAATGTAATGATGAGTTATTCGTCTACATCTTAGCCCTTTGAATTTGGCACCATTTTTAGTCCCACAAAGATAAAATTTCATGAAAAAATTTACTATATAATAAGAAAAAATTTCAATACTTTGTGCAGCAATGACAAATCCATTGTTTTTAACAATAATTTTTTAGTTGAGACCGTGAGAGTCCAATCTTGCATCTAATTTAATTTCAATAAACCTGGATCGGGCCGAGGGTGTCGATTACGGCCCACGGATGATGGATACCACTGCTTACCAAACCCGACGTTTTCCATTTTCGACCCGAAGGATAAAAAGAAAGAAGCGAGCCTCAGCTCGGAATCACCGGGCGCCGCCAATCCGCGAAGGCTCGCTCCGTCGGTCGCAGTCGTGCCGTCGCTTCGTAAGTTCCCCGCGACCGGTGAACGATGTCTGAACTCGGGATTCCACATTGATTGGGTCTTCATATGTGGGTTCGGATCTGAACGTTCGGGGATCTTGCATGTTCGGGCATTTGACCTTCTCTCTCCAAAGTTTCGATTTTAGTTTGCCTGTGGGATGGAATCGTTTGGTTTACTGGTGGGGTTGTGCCTTTTGGTTGATAACTCCTAGCTAAGTGTCGAACATGGGTGGGTCTCTGTCCGATTCCTGCGATGGGTTCTCTCATTCTGCTTCTTGGGATCTCGCTAGTTGTAGTTAACGAGCGAGCCTTGTGTGGTCTTTCTGATGCTGATGGGGTGAATTCTTGTGTTGTCGCTAGTTGAAGAAGCACGCACATATCGAGAGGCTTCCCAGGCTATTTGATTGAAGCCTGAGGAGCTCATATCTGTGCAATACGAAATCATCCATCCTTGTATGCAGTCAATCCTCTTGATGTCTTATTCCTTGCATTTAGAGGATTTCAAAGAGGTTGATGGACATTTGCTTGTATATATCGATGCGTCTTCTGTCTTCATTGGGACAATGTCTTGTTCCATTTGTTTCCTCCTTTTGGTAACATAATATACCCTGCCAAATCTGTGAATGACAATACTGAAGTAGGATATACTTGGAGTTCCGCATAGGAGCTTTTATTTGGTCACTAGAAATGGGAGGTTTGGTGTGCTCATATAAATTGTGCAGCATTGGACTCCTTTCTGGTTCATTCTCTTACTTGCCTCTAGCTATGATCGAACACTGCTTGAGAATGTATTGTCAGGATGAAATAGATTCTCAGGACAACCAAGTTTTTAAGGTGAAATATATTCGAAGTTGGATACTTGTTGCTTGAATTTTATAAATCGTGTCCTCAATTTGTTGTTACTAAGGGTTTGTTTTGCTATTCGGTGATGATTTTGAGTCAGTACATTGTACTTAACTAGATTTACAGGAGAAGCAACAAAAGCGGTTCTCTCTTTCAGCACCCTGCCAGATGATGATTGGGATATTGCGCATGGGCTTTGAGTTCCATAAGGATGGAATAATGAAATATTCTTATAATTTGTCCCTGCTGATGGCAAAAATCTGTCAATCTTTCTCAGGGTATCTTCCGTTAACAACTGTGGAAACATCATTGTTTTTGTGATGGATGATTTTTATTTTTTTATTTTATTTCTTTTTTCGCGGTACTAGAGGCGGTAATTTTGTTTTGTTAAAGTTACCTGTCATAAGGTTTTCTCTTTTCATGAAAAAATTCATCTATTTTAGTTAGTCCATACTTCAATCTTTTGTTTCTAGGTCTCTCTTCCCAAAATACTGTTCTTTTTGATCTTGTACAGAATGGCTGGCTGATTGGATTGGTCAGAGAAAATATCAAAAACATGTTTACCTGCTCTCCCAATGTATGTCCTCGATGCTCATAGTGACCAGCTTACATTTTCCTTAATCATCAGATGGATGGGAAATATGCTTGTGCTTTGATAGGTACATGCCATCGTCTTTTCATTTACATGAAATGCACTCATTTATCGTGAGCAACCTTCACTAACTTGTATGTGAATTAAGATTTTGAAAATGTCATGATTTTTGTTTAACCCAAGATGCCTTCTGTCGTTGCCTCTTCTCATCCTGTGGATTTGGTTTACTACTAAAGCTTTTGCAAGTAGCAGTTGCTAGTTTTCTTCCTTCAGGGTCCAGTTTTGCAATCTTCCATAGTAAACAATCCAAGGTCAGAGGTTGAAAATTAGTCTACTTTAAACTTCATCGGGGCCATGTGAGCACTGAGAAGGAGATCTATGAGGGCATTGTGTGGTTAACGTTGTGAAAACTTTGATGTCCCTCGCTAAAGTTTATGATCATGTGAGTTCTAATTTTGCATTTAGGCTTCCTAAGCGCCACACATTCACGATCTTTTTTTCCTCACAGCATTGGTTAAATACTGTGCACATTGTGTCTGAAGAGGGGGAAGTAAGAAGTGTCTGATTCCACTCTTTGAGCAAGCTGGCTAGATGATGATTGGGATATATTGCGCATGGGCTTTGAATTCCACTTTGATGGGATATTGAAATAATCTTTCCCATTATCCCCGTCTGATAGCAAAATTTCAATCTTTATACATCTCTTAGCACTGAATTCCTGCAATAATTTCACAATGATGGCATTGTCTCCGTGGATGAATTGTTTTCTAGACGTGCAGCTGTGAATTTATGACATCATTTTTGGCTGGACGTGTTCTCTCACTACTGATGTTTTCTTAGCTCTCTTGTAATTTGTTGGATCAGAAGAAAAACAGAAAACCTCTCTTTTTTCCGCCTTTCAGCATATTAGGTTTGCCTGCGCAGCATGCCTCTCACCATAGTACGTCACTGTGAGTTCAAGAGCCGTTCAGGTTTCTCCGCCATGACCATGAGCATGTCTTCTTTCTCCGCCTGAATACGGCAACCATGATAACTCTCCTGGGTGCTCCAGGGATTTGGCATGAGGACACAGCAAACCCTTGACAGTACTTGCTTTCTGGAAGTGCGACAACTGAAGTTGAGTGAGAGAACAAGTTACAACATTGTTGGTCATGTCTTCATATGCTTGGTCACGCTCTTTGAACCGTTTGTTGAAATCTGCCTTAACTCATCTCTCAAATTTATACTCTCTTTTTAGAAACTTTACTACGGTTGGATGTGTCATAATGTAGAGGTCAATAAAATACTTGTTTATAGATAATTCAAGCCTAATTTCTTTTTATTTGTCACATGACTAAGACTAGAGAGTCGAGATAATGGAAAGTAACCTTAAATGTAACGTTATATCTGGCCATCCTCAAACATACAGTTGAAACAGCAAAAACTGCAAAAGATACGACTTTATTATCAATAGAACTACTGTGGGAAAATTTTCATGAATGCCCACAATATAAAGGAAAAAGAAGATATTCCTGGGAATTCTCAATTGTGCATATAGTCTTAAAGTCATTACGAAATCAATTAAGTCAATTAGATGTCAAGAAAAGTAAGGTATGCATCAATCCAATTAAGAAACACACAAGTTCAATACAAATTTGACAATGACAATACGATTGTGATTTTATCTCAACTGTAGGTGATGCAAATTTGACAATAATATGATTGTGATTTTTATCTCAATTGATAAATTTGAAGAGCTGCACTATGTGGTTTTTAACAAACCAATATGACTTGAGACTTGATATGAAATATGAATGGGGTCTCCTGCCTAAGTTGCCAATAATTGTGACAGATTTATCAAGCCTATCAATAGCTTTTCACGCATAAGATGAGTATCCATCTCCTGTCCCACAATTTTAGGGATGCTTAAACAAACCCTGAGACACATAAAATGAAATCCTGTGAATGGGAGAAGGGGCAAAAGAAAAAAAGATGAAGAAATTGCTTCTCTCATTATTTGGATAAAAGAAAAATGATTTCCAGGGAAGGACGCACACGTTAGAAAAAAATGGTTGGCAAAAAATAATAATGCTAACGAGTATTTAAAATTTTAATTAAGTAATAGGTTAAAAAAATTTGTAGTCATAATATATCGTTTATCTTCGAGTAATGTACGATGGATCCCTTGAAAATTGAATTGCTTCAAGTCAAATAGATTTACCAAAGTACTTTTGAGAGAATTTGCCCTTGGGACGCGAAATGAAAAGAGAAAGAAAAGGTCAACTATGGGAGTGGCAACTTGTGTAATTTACGTTCAAATCTAGGGGCACGACAGGAAATCTGTCTAGAAAGCATCGAGTCCTTCATCGGTGTTCAGACACGAAAGCTTCGACAGTTACGGTGTCGCTGTCGCGTCGCGTCGCGAAATACGTCGGAATCCAAGGCCAGAATGCCGGCTATCTCCGCGATGGATTATATTTACACTCCACGTCCTCGTTCCCATCGACACATCGCCGTCCGGGCCCATAAAGCTCCGCCGATCCCACCGTCGCCTCGCATCCGCCATCTCCATCTCCAAGAAACTCGCCGCTTCGGAAACCAGCAGGAAGCCTCTCCGCACACCTGCGCACGCTCACGACATGTTGAAGTTCTCCTGGAACGCCACGGGACCATGTCAAAGCCCTGGCCCCATGCAGATTCCTCGACGCGCCGAAGCCGGGCTCCTCCCTTCCAGGCGGAGAGCCGCCGCCGTCGTCTCTTGCTATCCGGCGAGCAAAGCCCCGACCTTGGCGGTCGTCTCCGACGGGTGGGGCCTGGTCGAGGCCGGGTCGGGCAGCTTGGTCGACCGGCTCAGGTTGGGCGGCTTGACGGAGGACAGGCTGTCGTACAAGGAGAGGTTCCTGGTGAGGTGCTATGAGGTAGGGATCAACAAGACGGCCACCGTCGAGACCATGGCCAATCTGTTGCAGGTTTTTACGATCGGGTCTCGAATTGATTTTCTTTTAATGGGTTTTGGGCAAAGATGAGATTTGGGTGTGATTTGGTCTATGTAAGGGTTCTGGATAGTAAGATTTCCTTGGATAATCATTCTATTTTTGAAAATATTTCTACTAGCTTTTGAACTTTCATAATTGCATAAAACTCTATTCTTGAAATAAAAATATATTTAGTATAATTCTTAAGTTCTTTCATGACTTACTTCTTTTTAATTTTTATATAATTTATCATTTTTTTTCTTTTAGCTGGCCGCTAACTTTGGCGGTGATCAGCAACTAGCTCTTTTTTAGCTAATAAGCCTCACCCAGCCATTGGCAAGGCTTGGTCAACAAGTCGGCAAGGTCATAGGCTCTTATCTAATCGGTTGCTGACTATTGCTGAGGTCGTTAACTGATTAGAAGAAGAAATTAAAAGGAAAATAAGAAAAGAAAGGATTAAAAAAGGCTTGATTTTAGAGTTATTTTCTATGATAAAATATAATTTTATTTTTCTTTTTATTCTCGAAAATAAAAAAGTTATCAAATATATTCTATTTTTTTATATATTTTTTATTTCAAAAAAATAAAATAATAGAATTAAGCATTGTTTAATCGGCCTGAATATTTGCATAATTTGAAATTGAACTTTTTAAAGCCTATGAATCCAACAGTCTTTTTTGTGGCTATGGGGTAAGCGGAGAATAATAATATTAAGAGTGCCAAAAATTTTCGCCAAAGCATTCACTTAAATGCCTTTTTTTGCTTACTTAAATACAATTCAATTTACCTAGGTTAAAGAAAAAAAAAAATCCAGTTTATCATCAAAAATAACGTGAATCTTTAGTCATCACGTCATGCCTTTTTATTGTCATAAAGTTGACAAATTTTAATAATATTTTGATATATTTTTGAATTTTTTATTTTTATTTCTTTGGCTTTTTTCTTTCTTTAGGGTCGACAAAAGGTGACCGGCGACCCTCCACGGGCCACAAGCCTCACCCAATCTGGGTGAGGGCCGCCTCGCCCTTAGCCACGAAGGCCCTAAGCAAGGCTGTTGGGGCCTCATTGGCCATGGAGCGACACGCCTAGAGCTGGCGAGGGCATCGTGACCTCGCGGAGCTACAGGCAAGGCTTCAATGGCCTCTGTTGGGGCCTTTGCAGCCAAGAGCAAGGTGGCCCTCGCTCAATCTGGCGGATTCATGGCCCGCGAGGGTCATGGGTGGCCCTCTCCAGCCCTGAAGGAAAAACCCAAAAAGGCAAATTAAAAAAAAAAAACATTAAAAAAAAATTCAAAATTTTCCATATAGGAATTTTGGCGAAAGTGGCATTTAAATGACGATTTTATTGATATGGCAAGTGAGCTAAAAAAATGTTTTTGCACTAAAATAACCATGGTATGAAAATTTTGACGCTCCCTGAGTGTTCTTCTCCCCAAACAAACAAGCATGTACCTTGGGTTAACTGTAGCAAATCTTTAATTACTGCTGCATTGCTTATAACTTTTGGATTTTGAGAAATACAGTAATAGAGCAGTTGGTCTTTATTTGTCTCGTCTGGCATCTCCTAGATCAGAGTTTCTACATGATTGCTTGTCACTGGGTTTAAGATTTGGTTGATGATATTGACTACCCCTCATGGATTTGCTAATTCTCATTTTAATCATCGTTTCTCCTTTCGACGAAACGTGTTGATCTAATATTTGGATAGATTGATAGGCTCATTTATGGCAGTAGGAAAATTGTGTTTCTCTATTTGGAAAGAATTGTCTCAAGTTGCAATTGCAGTAAGGATTTCTGGTCAAACTGAATGATATCTGCATTGCAGGAGGTTGCGTGTAATCAAGTTCAGAGTCTTGGATTTTCGACTGATGGATTTGCGACGACCTCTACGATGCGGAAAATGAATCTCATATGGGTAACTACCGCATGCATATTGAAATATACAAATACCCAGCTTGGAGTTTGGCTACTTTTATATTCCACATCCAACATTAAATGACTTGCACATTGGGTTTAGGATTGTTATTCATGCCCTGATAGTAGTATGTCATTTGTGTCAGGAGTGATGTGGTGGAAATAGAGACGTGGTTTCATGGAGAAGGCAGGATCGGAACTAGGCGAGACTGGATACTCAGGACTATGCAAATGGTCAAGTTATTGGAAGAGCTACTAGGTAAATTTGTTCATTTCTTTGAAGTGCGAGCTGGTATTGGGGATGCTGCTCTCTCATGTCCGTTGCCCTAAGTTACCTGCCGCGTCCAGGAAGGTTGAACTGGTTTTTCGTATTCCGTTTCCTTTTACGAATGGAGTGAATGCCATCAGATGGTGGGGATAATATTATTTCTCCGCTTGGCAAAGGCTTTTTTAGTGATCAATTAGCTTGTTGTCAATTACCATTGGGGCTGCAGAAGCAACATTGCATCAGCGCTGCATTGTTCTATATCTATGTGTTTAAGACATTCATATTCAGGATACTTTTGATTAGCATCAAGGAACTGTATCTTTGACAGAAGTATTGGCGTTCCTCTCTGTCTGATGCTAACTTGGGGTTTCTTGGGTGAGCCATATGTTTATAAATTCTTCTCTAAAACTTCAAGCAGAATCTTGGGGTTTTTCTTGGGTGAGCCATAGGTTTATAAATTCTTCTCTAAAACTTCAAGCAGAAGAGACAATTTTACAGACATGTATATGGGATATGTAAGTGCGAGAATATTTGTTTATAGGCATATTCTCCCTTTATTAGATTTTGAAGCTCTACCTTATATAAGCTCCTTATGAAATAAATTTCCCCTGCAACAAAAGTTAAAAATGCATACTGTAGGTACTTTTTGGTTTTGATTTGCTGACTGGTTCAACCATCTGATTTCTCAGCAAGTGGGTCATGATGAATCAGGAAACTAGAAGACTTCAGAAGGTCAACGATGATGTTCGTGATGAGTATCTGATTTTCTGTCCACGAGAATCAAAGGTACATTTGTGTTCATATCATTGGCATAAACATCATCTTTGTTGAGTATAATCTATCATGCATTTTCTTGAATTTGAGTATGATCACGCTAGAAACTGCAACATGCAATTCAATCTCAGTATATTTGACGAAGGAGGTTATATCAGAAAGGGGGCCTTTTGCCTTGCTAAAGTGATACCCGGATTAGGTGATAGTGTAGGTGCAGGAGTGATAAAAAGAATGTAAGTATGTGCTGGATGTGTGAAAACTTTGCTTTAGTTGGTTGGTATTTTGACTCACCTCATTAGTCGAAGTTTCTCCGAATTCAATGAACTTGTCAGAAGTCGTCTACTGTGCTCGTTCTGTGGACTGTGGACCAATCTCGAAAAGTGGTGTCATTATGAATTTGCAGAAGCACAGCATCGCCTTATCGATGCCTGGGACTATAATAGTGGCACTGCAATACCTAGCCAAGGATCTTCAGAATTTTCTTAATTCTAATTGTAATAATTTATTGGGTTGTGTAAAATATAAATATGCTTGAGATTTTCGCATGTCTGGAGACATACCTCAGAATTACCAATGATTGATCAGATTCCAAAATCACATGGCCTTTCTTCCTCCCAAAATCTGGGAATATAAATACAATATGAAAACGAAATGACTGCATAACAAAATGTAAGCACATGTTTTGCCTATGTAAGTTTGCCCTGAGTCACTGCAACTTTGTTTGATGGAGTTTTTTTTTTTCCTTTTTTTTCTATAAAAAAAAAAAAAATTCTTGGGAGGATCGCTAATGAAGTGGGGGAGACACAAACACAAAGTTCTATATTTTCACTAACTCAGATTAGATAGCTTAAATAGCATGGAGAGCTAACTTAATGCCTAACCCTGGTTACCTTGTTTAGTACCTAATGCACATTTACTAACTGTAAATATCTCATTTTTACTGAATATTCCTTGACATACACATTAAGGCTCCTGCTTATTTCATTTGCAGACTAGCGTTCCCAGAGGAGAACAATGGCAGCTTAAAAAAAATAGCTAAGTTGGAAGACCCTGCTCAATATTCGAGGCTGGGGCTTGTTGTAAGTTGATTAACCCATCTGAGTTGCCCCAGATTTATTCATGTCTGTTCATTAATTATTGTGCTCCCCACAACCACAGCCCTAGACGAGCTGATCTGGACATGAACCAACATGTCAACAACGTCACCTACATCGGATGGGTTCTAGAGGTAACGGTTGCAGGCCTTCCTTCATATCCATTACGCTGGACATGGCTCATACTTCTAATGTGTCTGAGTCAAGTTTCTTCTTCTAATTGCCTTTGTTTGCTGAAAACCAATCTGGCTTTCAAGAGAAGTTGTGTTGAGAATTAAATTGTTTCGATCTGCATCTGGGTCGGGTTCCTCATCGTCATATCTGCCGCTTTGGGAAGTTGAAGTGATAGGTTCGCAGATTTTACTAAAGCTTGCCTTTCCTGTTAGAATAGCTTTTCTTTGTTCCTGGTGTCACCATGGGCCACAAAATTTTGTCAGAAACGTTCTTTTTTGTGCTGCTTTCCTGTATTTTGCCAAAGGTGTCATGGAAGAAGAACAAGGATAGAGGCTTTGGCTTATCTAGGTCCGAGCATGTATTTGGGTCGTACTTCGTGTTCGGCCTCACATAGCAAGAACCGTTACTGACTCTGTCTTCAGAAGTTTTTCTTGTCCCACTAACTTGTAGAGATGAAGAAATCAGCAGTTTTTGTTGAAATGTTCCTCAAGCCGTCTCTCATGTTCTGTAAATCCTGCAATCAGCCTTTTTCTGAAATGCCTTCTATGTTGTCATTATGACAGAGCATGCCTCAAGAAATTATTGACTCCTGAACTGCAGACAATCACGCTGGATTACAGGCGTGAGTGTCAACATGTTTAATGTTGTCGATTCGCTCAGCAGTCATGAGCCAGATGAGAACTTGGAGGCCATCTCGCAGCTCAATGGAACCAATGGATCAGCTGCGTCTCCAGCCACAGTAGATTATCGCCAGTTTCTCCACTTACTCAGGTTCTCTGGTGACGGCTAGAAATAAACCGTGGCCGCACCCAGTGGAGAAAAGAAGCCTATGAGAGTAACTCAGTTTTGATTGCACGTAAAAAGACCATTTGTATTTTGTATTTGTCATTCCTCATGAGGATTTACTGCTGCCAGATCTCGCTATTGCTTGCTTGTAGTTTTCCTTCTGCATGAAAATTGTGATTGTTGTGCCAAAGAGAAAAAAACGAGAGAAAGATATGTGTACTCTGCTAGTGTACTCTGCTATGTTTATCCGAGTTTGTAACCTATCTTGCTGAGCATAAGGTTTGTTCTTTTTTTTATTTAAGAGGAGAATTATTAGAGGTAGCTCCTGGTGTTCTGTTTTCCACACGGTAAAGAAACGCATGCTGAAATATTGAGTTTTTTATATTTGAAATATCACTGCTTGTGGAAAGCATTTGACTGAATTGAGGACATGGTCGTCTTAAAGATAAAAATAATGTATCTTAATCATATTCATGTTCATATATTGTGTGGTCTTGTTTTGGATGACTTACGGAGTTACAATGGAGGCGTTGGGCCTACAGTGCCTGAGAGATAATACTTCTCGGTTTTAACTAGTGAAGATAAAATGTCGAATTCTGACGAAACTATGTTGTTGGTTGTACGACATTTTGAGGATAAGCGTCCTATTTTCAACTTCACAACGAGAATGTGTTATTACACAAAAAGGAGAAAGATACATAACTATTCTTGGGTAAAGAATGATTCAAATTGCGAAATGGTTGCCATGTTTTTCTTCTAATTGTAAGATGAATGTACATTGTGCCTCTAGACAAACTTGATCAAGCTGGTGCATGTCGTAACATATTTTTTATATTTTATTATGAAGGCATGTCCAAAGAAAAAATAAAATTCCCATCTCGATATAGAAAAACCTTGCACATAACCCTGTGTACCAAGAATGACATACCTGGTCGATATTATGTGGCGAGATAAAGATACCTTCATATACATCATTGTCAGGGAACACCGGCGCTTGCGATGGGGCGGCATGGTTTGGTGGGGAGCTCAACATTGCAACTGTTCACGAAGCGAAGTGCGGTGGTTGTTGAATGTCCAGACAAAATGAGAAGCTTATAGGCAGAGGGTGAGGACATGTGCACAAAGGTTGCGTGCGAGTCAGTTTGAGACCGGATAAGATAACAAAATATCATGTCGGACCGGATAAATCCGGATATATAAGGATAAAATGTTAGGTAAATCCGGGCTAGGAGTAGGATGGATTCGGATTGGATAAAAAAGTTTTAAAAATAACAATAATTTACTTTCAACGATGGAGTGATAGAGTTAGGCTTTGCTAGCCACCATGCCAAGACCACCCACAATAGCCTATTACTCCTGACCACCATGAGGCCACCATTGCAATAGCCTATCACTCCAACCAACGCTAATCGCCATTTTGTCTTGCCAATTATCCTATGATGATTGTCGAACTGAATCATTATCCGCGATGAATCACCGAAATCAATGGATTGACCCAAAAGAGTCATCTTTGAAAAAGAAGAAAAAGCAAAAAAAAAAAAAAAAAAAAAATCAAAAAGCATGAAGTTTTGGGGCATTTCGTATGTTGGTCCTAAACAGTGTAAAGATTGTAAAGGAAGCTTTGAATTTTTTTTATTTTCCTCGATGCTTCTATTGATGTACATAAGATACACAATTATATGATGAGATCAAAATTGATTCCTTATATCAAGGGAAGAATCCTCAAATTAAGGAAAAGATTTTAAATTCAAAATTTGAATTTGAATTTAAAATTTTGAGAAGGTAAGTAGAAGATATCAAGTTGCTTGATTTTATGACGATATGTTATCATCCCCCTGCAAGCTAAGCATGGTCAGCTAAAATTGAACCTTGTTCTACAAAAATCCGATGCGATTAGAACTCAAACTTTCGTGAATATATTTGCAATTTGATCTTTGCTTGAGATGAACTAAATAGTGAAGTCTTATGCCCAACTAGTTCCTAAGCAGAATGAAAATCAACAACGACATGCTTCGTTCTTGAATGGAAAATAGAGATTGTAGGCGAAGAGATTGCAAAAATGTTGTCAAACCAAATGGTGGGTGATGCAAAGAGTGGGCAGTGCAATTCATGTAACAAGCAGCATAGCCAAATTCATTCACTTGTAGTGTGAGCTAGACACCTCTACTTAGCTTTAGATGAAGAATGAAGAATGTGCCACGGTGGCTTGTTTCTTAGCACTCCAAGAAATTGGGTTAAAATTGAAGAAAACATAGAACTCACCAAAGAGCGTTGACCAATGGGAGCCTTTGCCTAGTCATCGTCGTAGTAAGTAGTGAGTTGATGTTGGCTTGGATGAAAATGAAGATTATAAGTGATTGTGCCTTTCAAATAACGCAAAATGCATTTGACCACCACAAGATGATCCTTGGTGGGAAACTTTAGAAACTTGCAAACTTAATTGACAGCAAAAGAAATGTCAAGACATGTCAGAATAACCTATTGCAACACTCCAACAAGACTCCTATATAGAGTGGGATCTAACAATGGAGGGCCATCACTTTGGCCAAGCTTTTTGAGATATAGTAGATGTTGGGACCGGTTTACATCTGTCCATATTTGTACACTTCAAAATATCCATAATTGCCTTCGAAATTACATGTTATTTGAACGCCAAGAAAATATAAGAATGAGGTTCGAGGTCTTTCATGTGAAAATGATGCCCAAGATATGAGATTAAATGCTGTGATGCGCCTAGCAAATTGTGTACAAGTAAGAAGCACCTAATTCCTCTTTGAGCGAGCTCTAGATGATGATTAGGATATTGCGCATGGGCTTTGAATTCCACTTTGATGGGATATTGAAATAATCTCGCTTCATTATCCCGTCGATAGCGAAAATTCTATTTTTATACATTTTTTGGCATTGAATTCCTAGCAGCAATTTCACAATGATCGATGATTCTTGTGGATTGATTGTTTTCGAGATGGTCATTGACACCCAAAATTTTTGTCAACATTTTAAACATCCATTTTTGTAGATATATAAAAAGATAAAAGAAAAAAGAAAAGAAAAGGAAAGGAAAAAAAAAGAAGGGGGTTTTGGGCTTCTCTCATTTTCGGTTAAAATAGTCGGACGATTTTTCGGAAAAGAAAAAAAGAAGAAAAAAGGACGGAGCTCAAGGCGAGCAGAGCTCTCTCTCTCTAGCAGGCTCCCTCTCTCTACGATTCTCTCTCCGGTTTTGCTCAATCGCGGCGACATCGGCGAACGATGGCGGGTTGCAACAACGGTGACGATGACAATAATGATGGCAAGCTCTGCCGCTCGGCCTCGGTCTTGGTTGAGAGGCTCGCCGGACCAGAATTTCTCTAGATCGAGCTCACCGGATTGGTGAGCTCTCTTTCTATCCCTCTCGATCCGTTAGGTTTTGATTTCTATTCTCTCTTCAATCCGTTTAGGTTGTGGATTCTGATTTCTCTCTCGGTTGGATTTGACGCTCTGCGTCACAAATCATGTCCTTCAAAGCTCGAGTGCGGGTTCGGAATCGAGACGAGTTTGGGGGTCTCGGTTCAGCTCCAAGGATAGAGCTCCAAAACTGATTGGTGACAGCGACTCTCTGTCTCTAGCTCGATCAGGTGAGGAAGAACAAGTATATTGAGATTTTCTTGATAAATGTCGTTTGTTTAAGTGTTGTCGTTATTGATTGATGGATTTAGAGGAAACATTTAAGCTCTAGTTCGGATTTGGTATTGAGCTGAGTAGATATTGATTGAGCCGTGTTCCATGCTGTGTAGTCAAGATGAACGATTACTATATTGTACGGGGATGGAAAGGAAGTGCTAAAGGAAATTTTTTTATACAATGTTATTGGATGATTTTTGTGGATTGATGATCAATAATCATGAACTTGATTTGCCTTAATTTGCAATTTCGTATACCTGATATGTCACTCTCTGTTTTGGCTGAAACGAAGTGCTAAATGAAAGTTTTTTGACCTCGAGCCCTTCTAGACATAAAAAATGCACTTCCAGAGCTTCGATTTGATATGTCGCACGCCCATAGTGGATGCCGTTTGGTTGCTGAAAAATACTTTTTAAAATCTGTCAATTCTGCAGTAGTTTTAAATTGATTTGCTTTTCAGATTTACCATTTTGAATGGACTGAGCTAGTAGATGATGTTATTAGAATTTAATGTCTTATGAAGATTTGTAATAGACTTCTCAACCTTTCCATAGACATATTATATGTGCGATTTGGTCATCATTTGCCATGCCTAACACTTCTTGCAAGATTGAGCACTAATTTGGTGTCGCAGGTGTTTGGCTCTGATGTTCAGTTTTGATTGATTTTTGTTAAGATTTTTTAAGTTAGTGTCTCATGATAGATGATCATGACATTCCCTTTTATCTCATTATTTTTTTTAATTCCTCCTATTATATTTGTTGCTATCCACAACAGCAATGCATTTAGCTATGAATAGTTAGTCTGAATTTATGAACCATTTGGATTGGATAGATGAAGATCGTATTGACACATCAATCCATGTAACCGGATTGGTTGAAATGGTCATTGTTGAATATGAAGATGTTGATATTGTGTCATGATACCTTGCTATTTTGTTGGATTTAACGGTGTTGTGTATCCTTGGAATTTTCATAAATTCCTAGTAGCTCACGTTGGAAAACTTTTGCCATGAAAGTTGTTCCCCATGATATTGTTGATGTTGTGTGATTCGCTTGGAACAAATTATCCATAGGTTCCTTTTCAATTATATTTTTCTTTTATCTTGTTTTTATGATATATTGTTGCAATTTTTTGTTGTGATTTTCTTCTAGAAATTTTTAGGAAATACTAAAATGCCATAAAATTCATTTTCTTTTAGTAGGATAATGACCCTTTGTTGCTTTTCTTCAAATATATTGCTTATATTTCATTTCTGATGCTTGGCACGCGTGAGATGAGAATGTAAACTTTAGAGTGAAACGTCTTGCTTGGTTTATGTGCAAGTACATAGTCACCATTAGCTTACATAATCATTATCTCGCATGTGCTATTTGTTGAATTTGTACAACTGTTGCATTGTGAGCTTGTTGAATATGTTTACTCTTACCATACATAACTCAAGTTTACTGGATTCATTGTTGTTCTTGCTAAACATGCTGTATTCTTGGCTATGAATGTTGTGTATATTCATAATATGTTGTCGCTTGAGTTATAATTGCTGTTTGTGACTTGAACTTGCTGGATTCATGTTCATGTCTGATGTCTATGTCCATTTATTATAATAACCATTTTTATGCGATCTTAGTCATATAAGATGAGGCAAGGAATCCATGTTTCTTAGATTAGGTTTAGATTAGGGCCCGAAGATGGAGAAGATGTGAAAATGGCGAAGGTTGATGTACACTCCACGTTATTATGTAATACTTTTTTTCCGACATATGTCTTGGGTTTCATTTGCTGTATAAAACCCGACGAGTTAAGGTTTCTCTTTTTCTTCTTTTTTCTTCTATTATTCTTTTTTAAAATTGTATTCTCTTTCATAGTTTTAGGATTGCATGATAGATTTACTATTTCTCTTGATTGTTTACTTCATGTTTTGTAATTTCAATTTCATTGATTGTTTTCCTTTTATATTTTAGGAATATAATAGAATGAAAATAATTCACCAGTGATTACTTAGTATAGAATTGATGATCCTAAAAATGTAAAAAAAGCATGGACATGTAAGGAAAAACACAACATATTGTTTAAGTATTCGAAAGGCGCTAATAATAATATTAGCGTAACCCAAGTCCCCAAACCTAGATATTTGGTTGCGTAGGAATCGATGGAACACTCCCGATCCTTGATTGAGTTTTCTAGCCGACCCCCAAAATAAGGCTAGTGGCGACTCATGTTTATTTTTAGGTTGTCATAAACAACTAGATCATACAAAATTCGTTGTCACGTAGGGTACAAGCTTTGGAGAACTCGTGATCTCGTGAAGGGAACTCTCGTGATCAAAGTACCCATAAACTCGACTTTTCCCCATTTTTGACTTGAGGGCGACGAGATCGGGTCGCGACAATGACACGACCGTGAACTTACAACATCATTTTTGGCTAGAAGTGTCCTCTCATTAATGATGTTTTCTTAGTTTCGTGACATCCTGAATTTTCAATTTTGTTTTCAATTAAACAAATCGGTCATTTCATCGACGCGCTTATAGTGCTATTTTCAGAGCCGATCATTCCGAGATGATTAGATTATTCGGAAGCCGTTGTAAGGAATTTTAATTCAATATACTTGAGAATTAATTGTGAATTGATTATTATCAATGTGTATTCATTGTGAGAGATCAGTATGAATCAGTGGAATAGTGGGAGAATCAGAATCCCAGTATGGTTTGATTAAAATCATGATAAATTTAAAAACAATCAGTTGATTAACGATAAAATTCTAATGAGATGGGCGTCGTTATCATTTGTTTAACAATTTGTTGTCTGTCATGTATTTGATGATGGCAGGAAATTTTGTCGTTATTAGAGGGTTAAATTGGTACAAGAAAAAAATCATTGCAGTCGATTAAACAAAATTTCTAAGCTAGTTAAGTTAGGTCACACTAAAATTGTTCAGATTAAAATTAATGAATTTAAACTGATTTTAAACTTGAAAGTTCTATGTCATGAGTCATTTTAGAAACATCGACTCAGTCTCCAAAGATTTTTCTGCAAATTGAGATTTTGACGGAAAAAGTCGACATAAGGCCGTTTTTGACCGGAAAATTCAGAGGACCGTTTTTTATTGTGAAATTGGGATGCAAGTCGGATCTATTGGCCAGGAAAAATGCCAATTTGATCGAGGATATGTTGGTGAATTTTATGGGAGCCGAATTAGTTTAATTCAATGAGGAATTTGGTGGAATTGAAGTGTAAAATGTGCAAATTCGTATGCCTCATAGTCCATGACTTTTTGGACCATTTCCTTAGCTTGTTGTGGAAGATTGAAGGCTGGAACTTGGTCGAGAAACCAGCCGGATGGGTTGGGGTAGACCAAGGTCAAGGGACAAAAGATGGGAGAAGACCAAGGTGGCCCCCTCCAAAGCCAAGTTGTCTCGCCTTTTCTCCTGCAGCCGCTGACCATTCCTCCTCCCTCCAACAGCTTAAGAGCTTAAAAATGAAAGCTAAACCCATAGCTCAGCCTTCTCCTCCATCGTGCAGCCCCAGCACACGACTACTTGATCATGCCATCTGAGCTTGTTGCTGCCCATCTCGCGAGCCTACTCGAACGTGTCACCGTCCTAGACATAATCCGGCCTTGCTCACTCATCTAGTAGCTCGACAGGCCAACTCAAGCCACCGTCGGAGCTTCCTCCGTTGCTGTGTGCCACCACCTTTGGCCGTCCAAGCCGTAGCAGCCTCGCTGTGCTTGTTTCCACCTCAGCCGACCACTAGTGCAGTCTTCTTGGCCCCTGAACAAAGCCAAATAGTGTGGGTATTTCTAGCACTGTTTGGCCCGTTTTTGTGGCCTTTCGGACCTCAAAAGGTACACCCGTTTTGGAGTTTGTTGATCCTCTTCGTGTCCCCATCGTTATGGTCTGAATGTATCATTAATCAAGTGAGTTTAACTCACTAATCCCTACTTAGCAAGTTAGTGGTGCTTAAGGGTTGATTAGTTTAAGTTAAGTATGAATTAGGTGGATAGTTAGATTATATTAGTAATTTAATTAACCGTTATTGCTTGTTAGGTGGTTAGAGTAGTATAATTAGAGCCTAGATAAGCTCTTAGTATTTATCTAGAGTGGTTCAAAATTTTTCTGTCTCTCGGATTTTTAATTAAGATTCTTTCGCCTAAGTTGTATTTATTGGTATTTAATAATTAATTTTCGAAATTATTTAATTAATTATTATTTTCTAAAATTAGATTAGATAACCAATGACGGAATTTTTACTGGTGTAGTAGTGTGATTTGTTTATTTAATTGACTGTTATTTTGTAAAAATAGGTGTTGTTTGCAATTTTGGGGGTATTTATCCCAAAATTTATTAATTTCAGTATTTAATTAGAAAATCACCGGGTGTCGGTTTATAGCGCAAAATGTTTTATCAATTATATAGATGGTGGATTTTTTAAAGTAAAAATATTATATTTTTGACAGAGGCCGATTATGTACCCACACATGATTATTTTTATTGACTATGATAAAAATGATGAAATAATTGGTTGGGTAGAATGGTATACAATATTAGCCAAAGGACTTGATATGTTAGCCTAGAGTGAGTAGTATACCTTAAGTATCACACAGCTTTGGTGAGCAATTAGGTATTGCACATCTTTGGTGAGCATTAGCCGTATACTATATTAGCCCGAGGGCTTGAATATATCAGCTTAAAGTGAGCAGTATATATGATTGTCAGCTTTTGGTGAGCATTTCTATCTATCTTCAATTGACGGTGAGCAGTCCTTGATGTGATTGGACTAGATAGATAGTATTGATTGGATTGACCGAGAAATGGTCTTAATGACATGGAATCGACTAGTTCGATTGATCGATAGTTCGATATGAATTGATGCTTTGGTGTGTTGAAGTAATTCGTTGAATTATTAAACTGTACTAACTTGCAGGAAGGAACTGAGGTAAGGTGAGTCCTCTTACTTGTGTTTGTGCTTAGGCAACCCATAGGGCGTATTCTCTTCCTAGTTAGGTCTTAGGGGATAAACTTGCTGAGATGACGTCTTACCCCGTTGTGGGATAACATTTTCAGGTCCCTAGATGGCAGCTCCTCCCGAGCATTTTGGTCAGCCAAAGAAGGTCACAAAATAGAGGTCTTACATTCCGTTGCATGGGAGCCCTAGGGGCTGGACCTATGAATTGGTAAGGTTCGTAGTCTGGGTTGATGTGGGTCTCCCTCATAAGGTGCCCCACCGATACAAATTATGGTATCGCCAGGATTGGAATGGCCAAAGAGAGGGTCCCATATCATAATATGAGATACCTCTATATGCGCTGGAGGTTGCTTTTGGAAAAGGCACAGTAGATCCCCCTGGAGGTTTGATGGTAAACCCAGTAGACCCGGATCTTGCAGATCCGGGAACTCTGGTGTACTTGGCTAAAGGCTCAAATGAGAGTGAGGAGGTGGAGGAAGAGGACCTGTAGTTTTTATAAAACCCATATTGTTTTGCAGACCTCGTTTGTATATATATCGAATAGTTGTATAAGACTTGGTTGATATGTTTATATTAAGGTGTGGTTTGATTTTGAAAAGGAAAATTTATGACCTCTTTTTTTTTTTTATCCCATCTTGTTGTTGTCTGGGGGATTAATTATTTGGTTTTGTATGTGCATTAAAAAATGAATGGGTCGCAATGCATCTTGGGATTCGCTTATTTAATTCGACGGAGGGATGGGCGTTCGAGAAGATTGAGGCGTGACAAGCTCTCTTGTAATTTGTTGGATTAGAAGAAAAATGGAAAGCCTTGCTTTTCAGCTTTGGGCATATTTAGCTTGCCTTTGCAACATGCTCTTACAATAGCCACATCACTCCGAGTTCAAGAGACATTTAGCTTTCCTCCGCCACGACCATGAGCATGTCTTATTTCTCTTCTTGAAGACGACAACGCTTGTAACTCTCCTAGGTGCTCAGGGATTCGGTGTGATGACACAGCAAACCCTTGATAGTGCTTTCTTTCTGGAAGCACGACAACGAAAGCTGAGAGGAGAGAACTAGTTACAACATTGTCTGGCTTGTCTTCCTATGCTTGTTCACTCTCTTTGAACTATTTGTTGAAATCTACCATTGTCTCTCAATTTTTTGTACTCTCTTTTTTTCGCTTTATTGCGTTTGATGTGTCATAATGTAGAGATCAATAAAATATTCATTTATTGATAATTCAAGCCTAATTTCCTTCTAAATAAAAATGATTTTGTCACATGACTAAGATTTGATAGTTTCGATAGTGGAAAAAATCTTAAATGTAACATTATCTTTTCATCCTAAAACATACTATTGAAAAAACAAAACCACAAAAGATCGAACTTTATTAACAATAGAATCACTGTGTGGAAATTTTTATGAATGCCCACAATATAAAGAAAAAAAGAAGATATTCTGCACTGATTTTACATATAGTCTCAAAAGTCATTTTAAGTCAATCGCATGTCAAGAATAATAAGGAATGTATCAATTCCAATTAAGAAACACAAGTTAGATCCAAAACTAACGATACAATTGTGATTTTATCTCGAAGTTTAGAGGTAATAAACTATGAAGTACAGACACGTTGCATGTGCTTCCATTGTCGTGTTTGACACGTGGACGTGCCGACGTGCTTAGACATGGGTGGCCTTGAGTCGGATTTTTCAACATGTGGTCAATTTTCTTGGACACGTTTTTGGACACGCGTGTTTGGAAGACGATGGAGGGTGGAGGAGGGCGAGGGAGCAAAGACGAGGCCGCAAGCAACAACAAGCCCGCGATGGCGAGAGAAAGAGCAGAGACTAAGGTGAGGACCATCATTGTGATGTTGTGATGGATTGGCAATGAGGCTATAGCTACGAGGAGGAAGGGGTCGGAGGCAAGGCGATGAATGATTGTGACAAGAATCGAGAGCAAGCAGAGACTGAGAGGAAGAGGAGAGGAAGGGGCATGTGGTGAGGAGGAGGAGGAGAAGGAGGGCACTGGCTAGAGTTTTTGAGAAGGAAACTCAAAAAGAAAATAAAAAGGGGGGGATTATATGGACTTGGCGTGATTTTCATTTTTGGAGAGATGGGGAAATGACGGTCTGTCGTGTCAAGTGGTGGGGGAGGAAATAAAAGAGAATAAATTTGGGGGTGGGTGGGTGGGGGTGGGGGGAGATGAGGGGAAAGAAGGGAGTTAGGGGTGGGGGGGCTGGGGGTGATTTTTTAATTTTGGAGAGAGGGGGAAGATGGCCTGTCAAGTGGTGGGGGAGGGCAAAAAGATAAATAAATTTTGGGTTGGGTTGGGTTGGGTTGGGTTGGGTTGGGGGAAGAAGGAGTTGGGGATGGACTCCGCGATGAGGCTTTTTTTATTCGAAGACATAAATAAATGAGATTAAAAGTAATTTCAAAAAATAAAAATACTGAATGTTGAATGGTGATAAATTTTGGTCATTATAGGAGATCGTGGATTTATTCAAATCCGTTTAATTTCTTAGTTTCATCAATAACTTTTGTCAATTTATTAATATTATTAGTGCAAATTCATTGTAAGCTCTTTTTTTGAATTGAATTAAATTAATTAAAAATAAAATATTCGTTTAATATACAATGCGTCCCAACATGTTAAAATTTTTTATTTTTGAGAAATGATGTGTCGATATTTCGTGTTTGGGAGGAAGAGATGAGAGAAAGAAAAGAAGGGAGGTGGGGGGGGTTGGGGGTGGACCCCAGTCGGAATTTTTTAATCCGAAAAAATAAATAATGAGATTAAAAAGTAATTTCAAAAAATAAAAAATGTTGAATGTTGAATGGTGATAAATTTTGAGTCGTTATAGAAGATTGTGGATTTATTTAAATAAGTTGATTAATTTCTTAGTTTCATCAATAACTTTTGTCAATTTATTAATATTGTTAAAAAAGTGTAAATTCATTATAAGCTCTTTTTTTGAATTAAATTAATTAAAAAATAAAATATTCATTTAATATATAAGGTGTACCAACGATGTCAGAATTTTTTTATTTTGAGAAATGACGTGTGGCACACGCCACGTATTGGGGTTTAAGAAATGAGGGAAAGAAGGAGGTGAGGGGGTTGGGGTGGAATTTTGGTGGGACTTTTTTAATCAGAAAAAAATAAATAAATGAGGATTAAAAATTAATTTCAAAAAAATAAAAATACTAAATGTTAAATGGTGATAAATTTTGGTCATTATAAAATATCGTGGATTTATTTAAATAACTTGATTCTAATTTTTAGTTTTATTAATAAATTTTGTCAATTTATTAATATTATTAGTGTAAATTTATTGTAGGCTCTTTTTAAAAATTAATTATTTATTTATAAAGTGGAATTAAATTAATTAAAAATAAAAATATTCATTTAATATACAAATCAATTCCAAATACGTTGAAATTTTATTTTTGAGAAATGATGTGTCAACGTGTCGTGTCGTGTGTTAAGTGTGCGTATACGTGTCGTATCGAGGGAAGAGATGAAGGAAAAAGGGAGGTGGGGGGGGGGTTGGGGTGGTCCCCACGATGAATTTTTTTAATTGGAAAAATAAATAAATGAGATTAAAAAGTCATTTCAAAAAAAATAAAAATACCGAATGTATAATGGTAATCAATTTTTTGGTAATTATAAAGATCATGGATCTATTTAAATAAATTGATTCTAATTTCTAGTTTCATTAATAAATTTTGTCAATTAATTAATATTATTAGTGTAAATTCTTTGTGGGCTTTTTTATAATTAATTTTTTATAAATTTGAATTAAATCAATTAAAAATGAAAATATTCATTTAATATCTGATGTGCAACGCCACAATTTTTATTTTTATGAATGATGTGTCAAAATATTGTGTGTGTATCGTGCGTGTGTGCGTGTTGATGTCGCATCAAAGGAGAAGAGACGAGGGAAAGAAGAGGAATTGGGGGAGTTGTGTGGTCCCCATGATGATATTTTTTTAATTAGAAAAATAAATAAATGAGATTAAAAAGTCATTTCAAAAAAATAAAAATACCGAATGCTAAATGGTAATCAATTTTGGTAATTATAGAAGATCATGGATCTATTTAGATAAATTGATTCTAATTTCTTAGTTTCATTAATAAATTTTTGTCAATTAATTAATATTATTAGTATAAATCTTTGTGGGCTTTTTTTATAATTAATTTTTATAAATTTGAATTAAATAAATTAAAAATAAAAATATTTATTTAATATCTGATATTATGCCGTGTCACACAAATTTTCTTTTTTTGACAAATGATGTGTTAAAATATTGTGTCGTGTCGAGGTATTAATAGTGACGTGTCGTGTTGCATCAAAGGAGAAGAGACGCAGGGAAAGAAGAGAGGTGGGGGGGGGTTGGGGTGGACGTGAAATTTATTATCGGAAAAATAAATAAATGGGATTAAAAGTAATTTCAAAAAATAAAAATACTGAATGTTGAATGGTGATAAATTTTGGTCGTTATAGGAGATCGTGGATTTATTCAAAAGTTATTGATGAATCAAGGTACATTGTGTTCATATCATAGGCATAAACATCATCTTTGTTGGTATAATATATCATGCATTTCTTGAATTTGAGTATGATCACACTAGAAACTGCAGCATACAATTCAATATCAGTATATTTGACAGGAGCTTATATCAGAGAGCATTTGCTTTGCTAGGTGATCTAGATTAGGTGATAATGTATTGCAGAGTGATAAAAACAATGTAAGTGTGTGCATGGTTGTGTGAAAACTTTGCTAGTTGGTTGGTGTTTTGACTCACCTCATTAGTCAGAAGTTTCTCCGAATTCAATGAACATACCAGAAGTCATCTACTGTGCTGGTTCTGTGGACGGTGGACCAATCTCGAAAAGTGGTGTTATTAAAAATTTGCAGAAGCACGGGATTGTGTCTTATGGATGCCTGGGACTCTATAATAGTGGCATTGCAGTACCTAGCCAGGATCTTAGAATTTTCTTAATTCTAAAAGTAATAATTCATTGGGGTTGTGTAAAATATAAGTCTGGAGACAAAACCTCAGACAGAATGACCAATGATTAACTAGATTCCAAAACCACTTGGCCTTTCTTCCCTCCAAAATCTGGGAATAAATACAATATGAAAACGAAATAGACTGCATAATAAAATGTAAGCCACATGTTTGGCCCATGTAATTATGCCCTGAGTCACCGGTAAACTTCGTTTGATGGAGATTTTGTTATTCTATCTAATATACAGCAATAGTGGATGCTTTCCTTCCAATTTTTGGGTGGATCACTACTGAAGAGAGGGAGACACAAACACAAAGCGCTATATTTTCACTCACTCAGATTACATAGCTTAATATCATAGAGACATAGCTTAGTTGACGTCCTAACTCTGGTTACCTGTTTAAGAAAGTGCCTAATGCACATTTTACTAACTGTAAATATCTCATCTTTACTGTATATTCCTTGACGTGCACATTAAGGCTCCTTCTTATTTGATTTGCAGAGTAGCGTTCCCAGAGGAGAACAATGGCAGCTTAAAAAAAATAGATAAGGTGGAAGACCCTGCTTATAATATTTGAGGCTGGGGCTTTTAGTAAGTTGATAACCCATCTGAGTTGCGGATTTATAAATGTCTTTTCTTTGATTATTGTGCTCCCACAACCGCAGCCTAGACGATGGATCTGGACATGAACCAACATGTCAACAACGTCACCTACATTGGATGGGTTCTAGAGGTAAGGCTTGCAGGCCTTCCTTCATATCCATTACGCTGGACATGGCTTATACTTCTAATATGTCTGAGTCAAGTTTCTTCTTCTAATTGCATTTGTTTTGCTGTACCGATCTGGCTTTCAAGAGGAGTTGTGTTGAGAATTAAATCGTTTCGATCTGCATCTTGGTCGGGTTCCTCATCGTCATATCTGTCGCTTTGGGAAGTTGAGTGATAGGCTGACAGTTTTACTAAGGCTTGCCTTTCCTGTGAGAATAGCTTTTTCCTTTGTTCCTGGTGTCACCATGTAGGCCACAAAATTTTTGTCAAGAAACATTCTGTTTTTGTGCTGCTTTCCTTTAATTTGCCAAAAGGTGTCATGGGAGAAGAACAAGGATAGAGGCTTTAGCTTATCTAGGTCCGAGCGTGTATTTGGGTCGTACTTCGTGTTCGGCCTCACATAGCAAAGCCGTTACTGACTGTGTCTTCAGAGAGTTTTTCTTGTCCCACTAACTTAGGAACTTACACGCATTGAATCTTTAGTTAGAGGAATTTATGAGCAAATCATTGTACCCCTTGTTGACCGTGCGGTCCAAAGATTAGAAATTTATGAGCAAATCATGGAAGAGCTCTTCTGATATTTGTAAAAGTTTATACGTGTCTCCTTCATCTAGTTTTCTTTTACTTTTCTTTTTCTTTTTCTTTAATCACATCTATTTTTATTCCCTTCCACAATTTCTTTTAATTCCCTGACCGCATAGAAAATGAACCCTATAAATGGGCATTAAATTTTAGGGTCCAATGTATAATTAATTTATTCTATTCAATTCCTAAACTATATGAAAAATGTTTCATCCTTCTATTAATTTAAGTCAGCGGAATATGTTAAATGGCTTCCAAAATGTTAAGTTTGAACAGTAAATCAAAAAAAAAAAAACTTACACTTGGTTTATCTGTGTAAGATATTCAATTGAAAATTTACTAATAGTTCAATGACCATATTGAATAAATTAAAAAGTTTAAGAATGATATTGTACATTGAGTTAAAATCCATATATCATTTTTGTCATTTCCTTTACTAAATCCAAGTACAAGTGGGAAAAGAACTTAACACAAGCTATGAAATTAAATCTTTCAATTATGTTATAATGATTATACACTTTTGTAATGATTTTCTTTTTTGCGTCTAAATTGTTACTTTCTTGCTAATATAAGTTTTGACTAATTTCTTGAACTCAATAGCATGATGGGTTATAATTTATTTTGTTCAATATTCTCTCTCTTGAAAGCAAGGAAATTAATATATACTTTTTTGGGATTAATGCATTAGAAAATTCTTTAAAATATAATTAAGTCCTTAAACTTGTCATAAAAGTGCAATTAAGTCTGAAAAATTTCAAAAAGTGCAATTAAGTCTTTAAACTCATTAAATTAGTTCAACCAAATCATTTTGTTGATTGCATATTTTGAAAATTTAGAACACCGACTGCACTTTATAACAAGTTTCAAGACATTATTAAATTTTTTAAAGTTTTAAGATTTAATTAAATTTTCATAATAAGTTTTAGTACTTTCAATGTACTTATCTCTACTTTAATGTAATATTAATCTAAAGCAGCTTCAATTGTAGGACACTAGTCTTGTTCTTCTACCCAAAACATGAGATCTTGATACCCTGCCACTGAGCAGCACCCAAACTTATCCACCACCACCACTTGACATCATCGGAACTTGCCGCCACTTGCCGCACCGCACCTAGCCCACCATATCTGAACACGGCCAGCACATCACAACACAAAGACAAACAGGGAGAGAGAGAGAGAGAGAGAGAGAGAGAGAGAGAGAGAGAGAGATGGTAACAATCTCTACTTTCCAGAGGTCGAGTCACTTTAGTGTTCCCTTCTAACTTTCGGTTCTGCGACAGGATTTTCCATGAAGATTCTCTTTATTCAATGAGAATATGTCTGAATTTCCATCATATTGTCAACTCGTTCAATCAATTTTTTTTTCTCGCGATCATGACATTGATTGATCACATCAACAGCTCATCCGCTGAATTCCGGATCCATCCATTGAAAAGTAGGACATCATCCAGACAACCTTGAATAATCATGTCCATGATTGGCAAACCTTGTCGACGTCGAATATTCGGTTTGAGTCCGATTCAAGCACCTGGAATTGACCGCAATGGGCGGAGGCAGTGGCGACTCGTCCCCAAGTGCCAGCGAGCTCTTGCCGGCTTTTTCCTGACAGGCATCAACCCCAGCACTTATGCACACCCAAACTTCAAGTTGGAAAGAGAGTGCATGACTATTAGGCTTTTTCGGGGATGCTAAGTTGTAAAGTACAAGTGCCATAACATTCATATGATATTCATTTGAGTGCCATAACTTTTTATTAATCACTTGAGTGCCTTAACTTATAAATAGTGCTTACTTGAGCACTATAAAATTTTAAAAATATTAATTACAAGTGCTATGCAACATTGGGTTTCCGACACTTGGCTTAATGTTTTTAAATTCTTAGCACTTAAGTGATCTATTGAAAAGTTTGTCACTTAAGTGAGCGTTTTCTTAAAAATCATGACACTTATATAGTCCAAAAAATTATGACAAATAAGTTTTGTACGGAAGTTATGATATTTGTGATGCATTTTATCACTGAAATAGGTGCCATAGCTTTTAAAGGTTTTCAAAGATTATTTTAAGCTGCCCTCCTTTTTTATTTTTTTATTCAAGAAATATGAAAAAAAACAAATAATGGGATCGATATGTTAACTTCATGATAACGAAAACATGGAAGAATATAATACATGATACGATTGTTATTAGGGCAATTAGGCAATTATTCAAACTCATGGTTATTGCACACTTAAATCTTCATTAATATATTTTGGCGGAAGGAAATTAATGGCAACTTTTCTTCAAATAAAAAATAAAAAATAATAAAATCGCTACATTAATTTTATGATAGTCTTGATAATAATAAGAACGTATTAAATAATAATGACAATGATAATATGTTGCTATTCATCGTGCCAAAAGTTATAACACTATGATAAAAGCCGATAGAAACGCTCAAAACAATAATATTATAAATCTTGTTCATCATTGTGATAGCCACATCAATCTCGCAGCATCTTCTACAAAATGCATTAATGATCTATGCCATAGCTCATTTACACAGCTACAGTAGCACCAAATAGATGTGAAAAAGAAGAGCTACTTGTTTTTGATTTAGTAAATTTTAAATAGATATGCCAAATTTAAAAAAGAAACAGGTGTTAAGGATTACAGATCAGCCAAATTTCAAAATCCCCACATTCAAACCAAGAAAAAAGCTTTTGTTTTCTTTATTTGTTTCGAATTTCCTTCTTCTAAATTATGGAGAAGGGCATTTTTTTTTCTTTTGAAATGGCACCAAGCCATCTATCTACTTTTACGCAGTATTCATTGTTGCCCTCTACTTTCTTGGGGTTCAAACCTATCCATCTACTTTGTAAGATGTTAAAATAATGTGCCCTCTACTTTCTTGGGGTCCAAACCTATCCATTTAGAGCGTGCATGAAACACTCCAAAGAAGTGTTTCCGGAACACTTTCGTACATATTTTGTTAAGAAAAGACAAAAAAAGCAAGCAGCGTTTGGTTGCGTTACATTCCTTTTTTTTTTTGTTCTCGGAACAAAAAAACAACAAATTCTTGTTTACGGCCTTGAGAAACACTTCTTGGACGCCCAAAAGGAACAAAAACGCTCTTCTCCTTCTCCTTTTTTCTTTTCTTCTTCTTTTTCTTCTTTTGTCTTTGGATCGCCGGCCTCGGCCATGGCCGGCGGCCGGCCGTCGAGAAACGCGCGCCCTCGGTCGCGACCTCGCCGGAGCGTCGCCCGGTGTGGGAAACGCGGACGTCGCCGGCCATGATAGCTCACATGATCAATTTTTATGTGGTGCCACATAGGTGCCAAATAGACCTATCAAATAGGTGGGTTGATTGATTGAAAATGGTTCAGCAAAATTGATCAATTTAATCAACTTTAATCCATTTCTATGCAACACAAATCTAGTGATTCATATATGAGCTAATCCATACCCTATCTAACCTATAATACCAAAAAATTTCTATAAGTAACCTAATGTAAGAAAACTCATATGCAAATTAAGGTGAGAGCACGGGATTAGTGAGCATAAAATAGTGAGGATGAGAGAGAGTGAAGAGAAAGTTATGAGGTAGGTTGAGTTAAAGTAAGTTGCAAACTCATTTAAACCTATATTATCTTAGGTTTTACCATCCTACACTTATTTATAACTCATTTATTGAATATAACTAGCACATTTAGCAACTTAACCCATTAGATATGGGTTAAGAAATGAGTTTATAACTCATTTTGATAGATTTAGTGCCAAGTCATCAACACAAATTTTAAGAATAAACAAAACCCTAATCCTAAATCACCCACATCAAACCCCCCCTCACGGTCGTTGCCCCTGTAGTTGCCACCTTGCAAACATCGACTACATTGCGGGGTTGTGTCCCACTTAGACCTAGAGGCCATAGATGCCGCAAGCTCGAGCAGATGATTGCCATGGAAGCTACCGAGCGACCAACGGCCGTGGATGTTGCGAGCATGAGCTCGAGCTCGGGTGACGAACGACTATGGGTGTTGTGAGCTCCAGCAGATCATAGCCATGGACAAGCACAAGCTCGAGCAACCATGGCGCAAAGAGATAGAGAGGTTATTATTATTATTATTTTAAATAAAAGTCCGCATCAATAAATATATAAGGAAAAATGACACAAACATTTCCCAAGCTTTAGCCCGATATGTAATTTGGTCTATGAACTTTTAATTTGTTTAATATGGCGTTGAAGTTTAGCTTAATATATAATGTGATTCCTGAACTTTTAATCAATTCAATATAGTTATTGAAATTTTAGTACATTTTCAATACAGTTGTTGAACTTAATGAAAATGGTCAATGTAGTCCATGTTCTTAAATTAATGGAATGATTATATTGAATATTTTCATATAATATTGAACATGTACAAAAAATTCAAGGATTATATTGAATAAACTAAAAGTTTATGGACCAAATTACACATTAAACTAAAGTTCAAGAATCATATTGAACAATTTTTTTGGATTAAATTGTACATTGAGCCAAAGTTCATGGACGATTTATGTATTTATCCCAATATTTAATAGTGTTAAGCTCAAGTTATCAAATTCTCTCACCAAATTGACTCAAGGCCAACTGGCTACATTCTTTACTATAAAAAGGAATGACTTTAAGGGTGAGTTTAGTAATATTTTTGTACCAGGAATAATTTTTTTCAGGATTAATTTTTTTTTTATTTCTATTCCCTAAATTATTTTTTAGTAAAAAATGTGGCTAGTAATTACACAAAATTTTATTCTTGGCATAGAAAAAAATAGAAATACGTTTAGTATGATCCATAAATTTTTTTATAACATAGAGTTTTTTTTTTTAAATTTTTTTGATAATTTTATTAGTTTTTCTTTTTTCCCTCTCTTCTTTGTCTTGCTCCATCTCTAGTCAATGGTGGCGTCCGACAACGGGCAACGGGTGTGATAGGTGACTATTGGTAGCAATTAACAACAAGTGATTGGTGGTGGGCAACGGTGGCCCGAACAATGGATGGCAACAAGAAGGAAGAAGAAAAGAAAAAAAAAAAGAAAATAGCAACTTATTTAGAAATTGTTCACCAGGGGAATAGAGAAGTTCTTTTTTATACTTCTTGTTTTATTCCAAATCTATTTTTCTAGCCACTTTTCTAATCAGGGAATAGAAAAATTAGCCGACATTATCCAATGGACTTCTATTATTTTTTCTATTCGAGGAAAAAGAAAAAAAAATCAAAGAATAGAAATATTACCATATAGGCCCTAAATTTTGATAAAAAGTAGAAAGACTACCAATTGCCATTTCACTCTTTTTTTTTTTTTCAAAAAGTGGCTTTTCGCTAACCAGTTGGATGGCACATGTAATGTCAACGTGGCGTTTGACAAGGATTTAGTGACCATGCTAGGGTGGCGTTTAATGGGATTTAATGACAATCTTTGTTTGCTTTTTTTTATTCAATGAAGCAATAGTTTCAAACCAAAAAGGGTATATAATCCAGTAGCTCAACTCTACTAGCCAAACCATTGGAGGTTGCTCTATAACCATGGCACCTCACTAGAAATGTTTTGTATTATTAGATCTATTGCGATTGAAAAAATATTTTTGCATATTTGTTGTAGGTGGGTGGCATGTATGTTTGCGGTTGATTGTGTTACCCTTATTATTTTATATGTCAATAATTTAATGGTGAATATATAAATTATTTTTACATTGACAATAGACCTAATTGAAGTTTTTATTTTTATTTGTTTATATGCTGGATGATGAAAAGAAGAAACGCTTGATATGTACGAGTGCATTTACTAGCTTAGGGCGCGTTTGAGAATTTTACCTTCCTAAAGCCCTTAGGCATTCAAAGCCCTTTGGGCCAAATACTTAGTGTTTTGTAATTTTTTTTTTTTTTAGCTCCCTTTGCCAAATGCAAGTTTTCAAAAGGCTAAAGCCCAAGGCAACTTAGGGGCTGCCTTGGGCTTTCTCGGCATATTGGCCTTGGGGCTAGTGAAAAAATTATCCCAAAATTGTCTACGCTAATATTTTGTTTTCCGATTTTTCCCCCAATAATTGTTCATCTTCATATTCTTCCCTTCCCTCATTGAGCAGGACAATCATTTATGTGTGGTTGCGGGCGAAAGATAGGTGTTTCGACAAAGGGCGGCGGGCGGCGAAGGCGGAGTGGTTTGGCTAGGGTCACCACGTGGAGGTCATGGCATGACAAGGGTCGCCGCGACCCCGGATCTCGCGATCGGGTCATTGTGACAAATCTCTGTCGACCTCCACATGGAGGTTGTGGCGTGGCGGGTCGCATGGCGGTCGGCGGAGTTCTTGTGACCCGGATCTTGTGGCCACAGCAACCTCAGCCACGGAGGTCATGACACAATGGGTCACACAACCGTCTAGCGAGGTTGTTGCGACCCCGGATCACGCGAGATTTGGGTCACGGCAACCCTTGCCGCACCGCACAAAGATCCTCGCGGAAAGTCGCACGGCGTTGCCAAAGCGCTTGCCCTTTGTCGGGCTGCTTGCCCTTCATCGCGTATTTAGCTTTTCACTAATGGGCTTGGCTAACCAATATTTTTTTTTTTTTTTTTGTAAATAATAACAGTCTTTTGCAAATTTTATTTTCTCCAAATATTATTTTGCTCAAAGATATTTCCTAATGGACTTTTACAAATATAATTTACCAAACACAATTTATATTTTGAAAAACTCATTTAACTCAAAGGCTTTTGCATTTCCCCAAAAACTTTTAAAGCCTTTCTAAGCGCCCCTTAATAGGCGGTCCACGTGCATATAAAGCAGTCAACATGCACTTAATGGAAGGACATATTAAGTCTGTTAGAAAAACTCACAAACTAAATTGAATAAGAAAAAAATTAGTAAGTACATCAAACATAAGGCAAAATTTCGGAACCACCTATGACGATGTGATGAATTTAGATCATCAAGTATTAATAATTATTGATATTAGCTTCCAATTTTAGTAATTTATTATTAAAATGTAAATTAAGTAAATGAAACTAAATATTATATCTTTCAAATACCTATATTATTGCTTTCTTCATATCACGATAGATTAAGAAAGATATCCCAATTAATAAGTAAGTGAATTATTTATAAATTTGTAATCATATTCAAAGCTTGAGTCACGATTATATCTAATTTATAGAAATCTAAAGTGCATTTTTTTGTTAATATGGAATAATAATTGACTCGTGATTATTACATTATGTACATTTGGTTATTATTGATTACTTATTTTTGACGATAACAATATATATGTAGCTTGTAACATCTATTTGAGGTAATAGTAAGATATAATTATATTTGTTAATAAAACACATAATTTACAAAGTAGTATGACTCTTAGTTTATGAGGGGTTATTATATATATAAAACCTCAAATCGGTATCCTCATGCCACATTTACTCTAAATTAGTTTTCATATCGTAAAACATTTCAAACTAGTATACCCGTATCAAATTTACCTAAATCTATTTTTTGTATCATAAACATTTTCAAACTAGTACACTTGTACCACATAACCTCAAAATAATTTTGGTATCACAAAAAGTTAGTACATTGGGTTTGGGAGTAAACGCGGCATGAATGTACTAGTTAGGATTTTCTGTCACGCAAAGCGTAAATATGGCACGGATGTACCAATATAACCTGAAAATTAGTTTGGAGTAAATGTGATACAAGCGTATGAATTTAGAACATTTTGTGGTATTGACCAATTTATAAATTATGATTACCTAACATGCTAATTGTGTAAATATTCTACTATTAAGATGAAATATAATTTGCAATAAATGGTGGTTAATTATATAAGAGAAATGACGATTACACTAAGAAATAAAGATATATACCTCATAAATCATAATTATTTCACTTAATGATTTCTAAGAATATGAAAATGGATATAGTTAGGCTTTTAATATAATAACGAGGATACCATGACGGTCTATTTGGGCATTTTGCTTGTTGGAAGGATAAATATGACCAGTTAGCGAAATCTAGAGTTAGTAGGAGATTTGACCCCATTGATAAAGAAGAAAATAATAATTGTATTTGCCTTTCCAATAGATATTCATGTTTATCTCCAGAGATGTATTCTATCTTATTTAAAGATAATGAAATTCCCCTAAGGTGATATGAGGAATTGAGGGTTTCTTATCGTGGATGTAGGCTTCCAAGTGTCTTTTCCTTGGTCTATCGAAAGACATTACATCTTTTCTTCATCTTCGTGCATGTGTGATTATAAAGAAAATATGCTATCGGAGCTCTGGTTACCAATAAGTCTAGATCCAACAATACAATAGAGATATGGGTTACTACTATTCCAACCCAATGTGGTGTGTGAGGGAGAATTATTGGGATTTATTCCACATCATTTAAGGAATGGAGTAGTAATTAGTTCATAAATGTGAGAAAACCCTAACTTTTAATCTAGTTTTTGGGATGAGAAAGGCTCTAGACCACCCAACATTGATATTAGAGGCAAGTTTGAGCATGGTACGTGTGTTATCAAAGTTGCTATTTGCCACTTCATTCTATTTCTGATTTAAATAAGCTCTCGACCATCTCTTTTCTTCTTGTTATAATGAGTGGTTCTTCAGTCATTGTGTGCTGGTCGATCTGGCTCAAATGAGATGAGCAATAAATTGACTTCCTCTTTTTCTTTTCTTTTTTTAATGAAATAGCACTTTATCGCAACTTGTTGGAACTAGATTTGAATTAATTGGCATTGGTTTTGCCTGTCTCCATCTATCTTTTGTCAATTGGACAAATTATTGAATTAGTCAATAGGATTCATTATAAAATATAATATATCTCCAATAAAGAAATAACTTTATGAAGGCCGGCGATACCTTTACTCCCTATCAAGAAAACTATTAGAAAAAATGACCTTAACTACGCTTCAATATACTAAATTGGCAGCACACCTTTGCTGGTTTAGAAGTAAAAATAAATATAATAAAGTAAGTGTCCCCGCCAATTTGGCAAATCCACTTTTTCCATCATTTTTTACCCCACCACTGCCACTACACGACCGGTTATCCTCATTGGATGATCCACCATACCATGACGGGCCCCCCGCAGGTCTTCCTTCCTTTGACCCTTACCCAATTTTCACCTGTTACACCAGCTTCAACTCCATTGACTCGATAAGGGGATATGATAAGCCAGAAAAATAATATAAAATATTTAATCCATCTTGAACAAATCCATTAACAGAAATCATTAACATAAAAATAATTTATAGCAAAATAGTTTGTTTTATGATACATGCAATTGATATGAAGATACTATAACAAGTACTATTATGTGTAACATAATCATATTTTCTATGACAATTATGATCGATTTAGATACTCTAAAATGTTTCTCTTTTTCGTAACCATTAGACATTGTTATATTACCTTTAAAAAAATTGTACCAGAACTGAATATTTATTTTGATAGTAAACTCTTCGGAGTTCTATTTGAAAAGGCGAATAATCATGCCTTTGACTAGGACAACATTGATGCCATGTACCCATCATCTATGAAAATTTTCACTACTCCACTTTGTTGCCTCCATTGAACATAGTTTTCAGTAACAATCATATTTTTTCTTTAGTTCACAAGTTATATCAATTGATGGTCTAGTCTTTAGGCCTATCAAGCCTTAATCTATTTTTTTATTACATTTGAAATAATTAGTTAATAAAAATGTTTCATTATCAACAATAATTTATGTATAGACATTTTTCATGGATGATAAAAAAAAAATTCGTTCATTTTTTTTGTAAGTGATACAAGCGATTATTTTAAGGAAAATATTTTTCAAATTATTCATTTTTAATGAAACAAATACACCGCCTTTTGAATTAGAAAACATTTGCCTAGTTTTGGGTATGGAATTCTCCGGACCTAAACCAAATAAATTTCCTTATGAACTCCATAGCTAATTCTTTTAGTTATCACATGTTGAAGGCATCACCCAATCAAAGTCGACTCCTCCACGGTCACATGACAAGCCTTTCTTTGACTCTTTTGCCCTTTTCTAGAGTCACCTAACTTCATCATTACCTCAATCTATCACTCACTCACTCATTATTTTGGAGGAAGTTGCTCTATTACTCTTCTTGTGTTGGATATGTGGGATTGTCCTAATAAGGCTAATTCTCCTCTTATGTGTCGGTATATATGTATATATAACAATAGATTTAGATGATGATATTTAAACTAAGGTTTTAGAGATTATTTTATTAGACTTTTTGTGAAGAAAAGATACATTTCACCGATTGAAAACCTGTGAAATTATGAAATAAAAGTTATCAATAAGGTTTCAAAGATAGGAACGTAGTGGTTTGGAAAACGCAAGGAGAGTAGTTTGGAAAACGTGAGGAGAGCACTTTGGAAAACTAGAAATGGGATTAAGAAAGAAAAAAAAAGGTATTAGAAAAAAAAAAACAAAACAAAGGAGAAAAGGGAGATTCATCCTAGCCCTTTCAAATTAATTGTGCGGATAATTTTATATCTTCAAGGGTAATCTTAAGATGTAAATTGTTATCCTTAATTTTAGAGAATCTTACTTATTCTATAAGGTAACATTTGATGAGGCAATGTGAAAATTCTATAACTTTATAGAAACTTAAAGATCGATGGACTTGTACATTGAGGCTCCATTCACTTAACCCCATAAGAATAGCTTCTTTTTTCCTTTCTTCCTTTCGCCCCACTCTAACGAAAAGGAGAATAGGGTTCCAATGAACAAGGTGTAATGGTCATCGCAACAAGGTGAAAGGAAGAAAGAAAAAAGAATATTAAAAAGCAGCAAGAAAAGTGGCCATCAAGGCTTGAAGTGAGTTTCCTTTTCGTGTTTTGTTAAGTTTTGGTCAACTTTTGATCCATAATTTTTGTTTACCTTGTTAAAATTGTCATATTGACCGTAGTGTTCTCTTATGAACAATGAGGTTGTCCTCGACATTAGAGTTTGACACAATTGGGTCAAAGTTAAAAAAGAAAAAAAAAAAAGAATGGATCTTGTGACCAACGAAGCATAGTGATCTTGTGATGAGGTTGCCTTATTCATGTCACCTTGCATGCCAATGCTAAAATATTCAATTGATGCAATATCAACCAAGGGTTGTGTCTTGTCATAATTAGTTGAATGGTCAAAACATTGTAAGCTTTTGTTGGCCAAACCTCTAGTGAAATCACTCGGTTGTATTTGCATAAAATCCTATAGAGCTCTCGAGAATATCTGAGATCTTGCAAGGGAGAGTTTTGAAAATCCTTTCTTGATTTGTCTAGGGCTTGTATGTAGTGACTCTAACTTCTACAAAAGTTCTACACATGTCACCATTGAGTTAGACAAAAATCCATGACCTATAAAATAAGATGGTAGTATGCAAGTCTAGATAAAATCTATATGCTTTCAACTATTCTATGAAAATGTACTTCCATTATCCTAGTGGCTTAAACCAACTGAGTAATTCACCAAGGTACCGAAATTTCTCTTCTCTCTGAATGATTCAGTCATTGATGAGTGACATCTTGATTGTTGAGAACTCAATGCTACGTTATAAAGATTAACATATACCAATAAAGCCATTTGAGGTTTTTTTCGAGAAATTCTTCATCTAGTGAGAAGGATAATGGGTAAATAAATGGATATTTTGGATGCAATCCCTTTGGCGTAAGGCTTATAAGATTTGGAAATTTTATATTTGAAGATTTACTCTCCTTTGGTTTGAAGACAGCACCTTTGATATTCCAAAAGAGGATGTGCAAAATTTTCTAGCCCTATCTTCACAAAGCACAAATCTACATAGATGATATCCTCCTCTACGTCTCGGTAAGGATTCTCACTTTGCAAATTGTTAGCTTAGTTTGCGGAGTTAATAAAGAAGTATGAAACCATGTTGTCCAAAAATATATGATCATTGCCTAATGACAAATAGATTTTTGGGATACACCTCAAAGAAGGCACCTATTATCCCGATCCTCACATTTTAGAAGAATTGCATAAATTTTCTGATGAGAATCTTTTCCACGAGCAAGTTCAACAATTTTTTAGGATAGTCAATTATCTAAAGATTTTGTCTTGAAGATAACCAAGATACTAAACCCTTTGCAGCAAATACTTAATGAAAAATGTTCCCCCTAAAGTCATTGCTTGCATCAATAAAGTTTTGCAACATCTTCCACCATTATCAATAAAGTTAATGATGAATATTTGGCTGCTATTCTTATTGAAGAAATTGATGTAATGCCAATAATTTGTAGATACAAGAGTAGAAGTTTCACATAGGGTGAGATGACGTTACTATTCACATTTAAAGAAATTCTAGTAGTCGAATGCTACATTAGGAAATATGAGTTTCCTCTATCAGGTATCATTTCCATGTGGAGATGGATATGTCTTCATTCTCATAAATGTTGAAATCTAAATAGAAGCAAGTTTCTCATCCCCAATTACTTAGGTGGGCTAAATGGTTCTCAATATATTTTATTGAAACCAAACATATAATAGGAAAGGACAACATGTTTGCTGATTAATATTAATGTTCTCATCCCCAAAAGCTCTTGTAATGTGAGGATAGTAGGGTGATCTGTTATCAAGCAATCCAATTCCCACATTGAAGCCGAGGATTAGACTAGAAGGACTAGTTCCTCGTTTTTGAAATTGAGGACCGGACCGAAGGAGGCTAAAATAGGGAGAAGCAAACCAATCAATCCATTTGGTTCTCCAGCGGTCCAATGGAACCAACCACATGTGCTTGAAACACATGTTCCCATGTGCAAAAAAAATCAAATTCCACTTGTGTGAGCATTGATCACACTTCATATATTTCACGCTCAATCTTGGCCAAGAAGGTTGTGAACAACATGTCTAAAGGTGACCAATCGGTCCATTTGGTTCTTCAACAATCCAATGGAACCGATCGCATGTGCTTGAAACACAAGTTTTTATGTGTAAAAAAATCAAACTCCACTTGTGTGAGCATTGATCACACTTCATATATTTCACACTCAATCTTGGCCAAGAAGGCTGCGAACAACATGTCTAAAGGTAACGTCTAGCTTGGATTTTATAAACAATCTCTCTTATATTCTCTTATTATTTGCTTAATGTGGGATTCGTAGAGGTTTGGATAGCCTTATCTCTTGCAGGTGAAGAGAGCACACGGAGAGAGAGAGAGAGAGAGAGAGCGAGTGTGAGGTGTCAGAGAAATCCTTTATGATGTTTTGAAGATAACAAAATAAATCAAATGATATTAACGTGTTTAACGGTTGAGTAATAGACTATGTAAATGATAGAACGTGTAAAGAATATTATCAAAGTTTATATTTGAAAGAACCAAAAGATAGACTCTATGTCGAAACTAAACTTATTTAGACTGTATCCAGACCTTAAGGCTAAATATGTTTAAAAGTAGAATATGTTTAAACTTACGTCTAAATTGTAAAGTCTACTTTAAACAGAAGACACTTGGACTTTACTTTAAACAGAACACTCTTAAACTTTAAGTTCATAATGTAGAAGATTCAAAACGATACAACTTTATAAAACGTAACACAAGCCCCAACATATAACGGCTAGTGATATGGTTTGGATTCCATATCAAAATAGATTTGATTGAATCAATCTAATTGATTGACAATTGGATCTTGAAGACAAAAACTTTCTAAATGGAGAAGCTCTACTTATGGAAATCAAGATTCTGTTTGTATAAACAATCAGAATCAACTTGGAATTTTACTTTTGTCACTCAACAGCTACCTAATCTTTTCAATATAGATTTACCCAATGGATAGATTGAAAGATGATCCTTTAGCATAGTGAAATACAGCTAGAAGAGTGTTAGCATGGGAGAGTGAATGTAGGCTTGATCTAAGCCAAACCACTATAAATTTCGTGTGCAACTTTCTCTTCTCTTAACTCATATTACAAGTTATTTCAGAAGTTTGTTTCATCGCATAACAGATTACGAACATCTACTAGAAGTCACGGTGGCTAATTTGTCAAACTCGATCTTTATTTAGACTTTACTCGCAATTTATTTTATTTCGCATTTATTTGTCAAGATTTCTTTTGAACACCTATTTACCCCTTTTAGGTGTTTATATTAACATCATCATGAGGAACGATGATGTGACTCTTGGAGCCATAGTCCCATATTAAGTGGAATAAGAAACCAAACAAGTAGGTTTCATTTTTAAGTAACGATGAACAATGATAGATTTTGGTGGTCTCTTGGCCATATCTGCCTCAAGAGTACTAAGAATGCCTTGAATCAAGACAATTTTTCATTCCATGAAAACTTTTGTTTAAATTAAATCTTTACATGTATTTAAGAAATAAAATTAAACACTTAAAACTTAACACTTGGTCCGGTTCGATCCGATCCAATTGGTAGGTTTTGTTCATAGAACCGAGAATCGGATAAAAAATCATCTATTCCGATTTAGTGGAATCAAAACTTGAACTAGTGTCTCTAGGAACTAGACCAAACCAGTAGATTAGATCCGGTCTAGGTGTTTTCTAGTTCGAGTGGTTATTTTCGCTCACCTCTAGAAGGTAATGTGACATTTGAAATTCCTTATATGCGATTTTAGTATTTATGATTCATTTTCATGATTAGAATACTAGGAATTTGAGGCGATAGCATTTAGTGAATAGATTTTGATGTGTATGTTAGTGGTGTAGAACAATGCTATTTAATTCGTTACTAAATTGTTGGTAGAATTTGGTTGGTATATTTTGAATTATATATTTGAAGATATTTGAGTTTTAAATTTATTATCTTGAGATTTTCCTAATTTTGATACATTTCAAAAATTATTTTAATGGATTCAAAATGTTTTCGGGCTTGTTGTTATTCAAAATCAACTATCTAGAATAAAAATATTTTTCAGCCGCACATATGTTGAACTAGATATTCAAAACGAAAATTAGCTTCCTAAATCTCTTTTCTTTCTCGTTTGACACGCTTCTTCTCATCTTCTATAATAAATTCTAAACATATGCTTTAATTTGATACATTGCATTTAGTAACCTTGACATTGTGCATGAGATCACCAATTTTAACTCTTATTCATTAATGCATGGATGACTCATGCACTTACCAGCCTAGTAAGAGTGGTTCAATTTCATTCTACCAAAATATCTTATTGTATCAAAATTCTATTGGATCATTTGTATATTAGCTAGTTTCATAGGGACACTTGAATTCATTCATTGAACCAATAAGCATTTAATCCCAAATTCATTATGATTTTTAACCATGGCTAACACTTCTAATCTTTTACAATTTCTTGTCGAGTAAAAGGATTCTTAAGAATACTCGAGATCCAAGATTAAAAACTTTTACTTCAACTATTACAAATTATCATCAATTCTATCTCAAATCTATTGTTTTTAAAAAAGACAACAGCCGAGGTCCTATTCTTGAAAATATTAAGATTCTATGTTGATTTTTTGGTTTGGGTGAGATAAATCATGGACTTTCACTACTTTTTATCAATAGATTTTATCGTTTTTAAAAGTCAAGTTTTGTTAATTTTCACTATATTTGTTTTGTTTGAATGTGCCTTAAATTCGAAATCTAAAGTTGCTTTCGAGGTAAGTGAAAACCATAGACACTAAGTTGAGATGATCTACTTAGTGCTTTCAGCTGGTTGGTTAGTTGGGATGTACAATAATGTTTTGGATATAGTGATTGTGAAATTTGCTTTGTTGATCTTATACATGTTTAAAAGATGTACGATCGATTTTCTTAAAGTGTGGTACAATTGGTAAGTGGAAATGCTGAATCTATGTTTAAAAAGAATATATTATAAATTTTAGACTCACTTGCCTTTGATAGTATCCATCTTATATTGATTCATTCTATCAAAGTTTACTTGGTAAAAATGTCTGTATCCGTGCTATAGTCTATTCATATATTCTACTAGAGTTTATTTAGTAAGAATTTGTTCATTTGTTCAACTAGAGTCATTTAATAAAAATTTGTTCATTTATTTTGCTAGAGTTAGTTAGAATCTATTCATTCATTTTATTGGAGTTTACTTAATTAGAATCTATTCATTCGTTTTATCAAGATTTACTTTGTCAAAATCTACTAATTTGTTATACCGAGCTTACTTAATCAATATATGTTTATTTGTTCTACTAGAGTTTACCTAATTAGAATTTGTTCATTAATTTTATCAAGTTTACTAAGTCTAAATCCATTTGTTTACTAAATCTATCAATTAGTTCGACTAGATTTTATTGAGTCTAAACTATGTTATAAACCTCAATGTGTTTACATTCTGAACCTAAGTATATTACTTTCTCGACCCAAGTATATTTATGTTTTAAACCTTAAAATGTTACTTTCAAGGCTTGAAAATATTTACTTGTTGAATCTCAAAATATTACTTTCTGAACCTAATAATTCTTATGTTCTGAACATTAAAATATATTACTTTATGAACTCGAACATATTTATATTCGAGCCTAAATATATTCACTTGATGTTTAGATTCAAGCCCAAACTTAATTCTTAAGTCTAGATATTTGTATGTCCAAATTCAAGTCTAGAAGTAATCCTTAAGTGTATTCATTTAAATGTTTAAACTAAAGTTTATAGTCACAATATTTATTCATATGTTTATATTCATTTGCCAAGCATGTTGGTTTCTTAATCTTGAATGATTTGCATGATAAATGAGCAAGAGATAATCATATAATTTTTATTATTAACATATGTGATTATTAAGATAATAAGATTATGATATGCATGAAAATGTGTCGTGAAATGGAGATCGATTATTAAAATGAATATTGGTTTCATTTTTTATACACGGAAAAATCATGCGGTATTAATGCTGTGTGCATGACATTATGTTAATAAATAAAAAGTGTAATGTGAAATGTGATTTGTCATCCATATAATGGCGTGTGATGATGTATTAGGAGTCAGATGCCATATTATGTGATCGGGATGTCTAGTGAATTGTTTCGGGATGCCTTGGGAATTGAGATGTCCCATAAGTTAGATGCCTCATGGGTAGATGTTGCGAGAAGTCTCAGAAGTTGAGTTGTCCCGTGTGGAGTTTGTGGGATGCTTCAAATTAAATATGTCATACTATGTGATTTGGATACCCCGTTGCGTGTTGGAATGCCCGAGAGTTTCAGGAGAATAAGAGATGATGAGCATGATGCATATTCATACGTGTACATCTACTTATAAGCCATTAAATGATGGTAATCCATCATCATAAATTATTATGCCATCTATTTGCACTCGAATAGATAATTTCATGTGTAACAATAAGACATTGGGTAGTACTGATGTATCATGAAATATTATGTCACATGTAACAGCTTAGAACATCACTACAACACCTATCTATTTTATATTATTGTTTTTTATAGCATGCGGAAGCTTAACAAAATTTTTCTTAACTAAAACCCTATAAGAAATCACACAAGTGAACTTATGTATTATTTTCAATATATATACCATCTAATGCAACTTTAATATCTCATTTAAGCAAAAACAAAATACAAAAGTCCTAAAAAAATGTTCGGCCAGTGAGCATCTCTACTTCCATCATATTCCGTAAATGAGCCACCATTCGACTCAGGGGAATGATGATCTTGAGCATTGCGTCATCTCTTCTATTGTCAAATTTCAATGATCATCTTATAAACTGAAAAGTAAGAAATGAGCCAAAACCTAATAAATGAAATCATCTTACCACTTTACTTGATACATGTAAAGAAAATGCATAAAAATTCAGTAAGTATGATAAAATATGAGCAGACTTTACCTCTCTTAGTTTTCATTTATCACAATAACAGTCATCTAACAATAAATCCATCCAAGCTCATGTATGTGGCATAATAAGTTCAAATGCAAGCGAACCAATTAAACATCATATGATTCTATACATGCATTTGAACGCGCAATATATTCATTAGACTTTGCCTCCCGAATTCTCTCAGGACATTTTGACTCACAAGACATCTCAACTTTGAGGTATCTTGCAAACTTCCATCATAAGGCATCTCGATTCCTAAGATATTTCAAAACACTATCCAAGGCATTTTAATCATTGAGGCATTTTAACTCCAAGACATCTTATAAACTTCCACAATAGAGCATTCCCATCACGAGGACATTTCGACTTTTGAAAATCCCGAAACACTTCTTGGTGCATCTCACAAACTTCCATCATAAGGTATCGTTGGCACCATATGTAGATAACAAAATCACATTTTTTTCATGTACAATGCACATGTTTTCTTACATCAACAATAAAGTAAACAACCATTACAACAATCAACATTTAGCTCATAACTAATTATAATGTGTAATCTGACCTTACTCTTTTTATAATCATATAAGTAAATGACGAGGACTATAAGCTTATCTCATCCCATCTCTCAGCATATCTTTTAACGTGCACATTATAATAGCATGTTTATTATTCTAATTTATAAAGGCAAAGAAACATATGCATACATTTCAATAAACATGCTCATTTACTTACTTCCTCACATGCTTCTCAAAGAAACGGAATGCATTAGTCACGTAGTTGGACAAGAAGTAACTTATGATTCTACTCAAAACATGAATATGTTATTTGGTAACTTACCTTTTAAAGGAAAATCATATATGGAAAGAGAATCAAACTGAGAAAGTAATCATGCTCAGACTAAGTAAAAAAATATGTTTAAATTCAAAAGGTAAATGTGCTTAGACAAAAAAAGAAATTGATCGAAATTGAAAAAATTCAGACTTCCATAAAATTTGATTATATATTAAACACATCTAGATCTAGTAAAATCCAATTGTATAAATAAATGATTTCAGACTTTCGTGAAATATAATTGTATAAATAAACACATTCAAACCCAGAAAAACCTGATTGCATAAAAAAATTGATTTAGACTTCTATAAAATCTGATTGTATAAACAAACACATCCATAATCAGTAATATCTGATTATATAAAGAAATTGGTTCAAACTTTAAAAAATATGATTGTATAAATAAACATATCCAGACTTAGTAAAATCTAATTGCATAAAGAAATAGGTTTTAGTCAATAAAATGGGCATATTTTGAGTCCAAATGAATTAATGTATTTAGGACGTAAAGTCTAAACATGCTATGAGTACAATTCTGAGTTAAAACAACAAGTAAATTCTGAGCGTAAAGTCTAAATAATCAATTGGGTAATTTTTGATTTGGTAAAAGCTTATATAACAAAAGAACAGATCTAATAATGCATAGATTTACAAATAAACAAATTTAGCAATAGACGGAATCAACAAATAAATAGATTCAACAAGGAATAGATTTACACTCAGTAAAAAATTATCCAAACTAGTGGACAAATTTATCAATGAATAGATTTGCAAATTAGTAGATTCAACAAGTAAATAGATTCAATCAATTGAGCAAATTTATAAAGGGGCAAATTCACTCAAACTTAGTACAAATCTAGTAAAATAAATGAATAGATTTAGACTACCCAAAACGAACATGCAATGGGTTATCAAAACATATATGACAAAACAACTAGATTTTGACCACCTAAAACGAACCAAGACAAAATAAAAGAACATGCAACGGATCATTAAAATAAATATAATAGAACGATTAAATTCTAACTATTCAAAACGAAGTAGGACGGAGAGGAGAATAATATGCAATAGATAATCAAAATAAATATGGTAGAACTATCATATTCTAGTTACCTAGAATGAGGTAGAAAAAAAAAAAGCAAAACGAACATATAATGGGTCATCAAGATAAATATGGTAAAATGAACATACTCAGACTACTTAAAATAAAACATAAGATGTAGAACAAATATACAATGGGTCAGCAAGATGAATATGGCAAAATGAGTATATTCTAACTATCCAAAATGAAGCAAAAAGAAGCAAAACGAACATGAAATGAGTTATCAAAAAATTCAACCTAGAATGAAGTAGAAATAAGCAGAACAAGCAGATTTTGACTATCCAAGATGAAATAGAATGAATCATAATGAACTAAGGAAAAGATTATCAAGGTCACTTAACAACCATTATACTTATACATGCACATCAAAGTTTCACCATTCAATCAACCAAACCAAGCTAGAGTTTTAAGAATTAGGTGTTAGAAATAGTAATTTAATTGTGAATTTAGTGTATACCTAATTCTTAAGCAATTTTTAGCTTTATGACCAAAATATAATTATTCGACACCATAAATTTTCAACATCACATAAATATTATTATAAAAAGAATTGGAATGTCACATGACATAGTTATTTATAAGTATATAAAATTGTCTTATGGTTAATGGTTTTATATTGGCATATTATAATAGAGAAGAAAGATAACTTGCATATGCATAGTTATTTTTTATTACCTTGAATTCATGTCATGCATAGTTATTTTGTATTACCTTGAATTCATTTTGTTTGTTTGGTGCAAAGTTAAGTTTTAAGATGATTTCCTACCTTAGACCTAGGGATTTCATTTATTGAGTTTCGGCTCATCATTTATTTTTCAATGTGTTAGATGGTCCCTTTAGATATAATGGTGGAAGGGACGGGGTGACCCTTCCCGGTGACCCCAGCCAACCCTCCCCCCGCCATTACCGGCCCTTCCCAGCGGCGGTTGCTAAGGGCTAATCCCTCGGCCCGCCGCCCCCTCTTTCCATTTTTTTTTTATAAAATTTTTAAAATTTTTAAAATATTAATCTTTTAATATTTCAACTAAATTTAATTTTAAAATTATTATTTTAAATATTTTAACTAAATTTAATTTTAAATTTAATTTAATTATTTTTTTATTATGTCGGCCTAAAACGACGTCGTTTTTGTATTATTTAGCGAAGTATTAGTATGCAAAATGGCATCGTTTTGGCTCATTTGCCGGAAAAATGCCACATCAACATTTTGGCCGGACTTTGGTTGGATTGGTACTTAAGTGATCCCTTTTACTTCGATTTTGGTACTTAAATGTACTTTCGTAAGTTATAACACTTAAGTGTCCTTTTGTGCAAAGTTAAGGCACTCAGGGGAGTCGCACGTCTATATTGATCAAATTCATTTTTTGCAATGATGACCATCTTCAACCTATCATCCCAATTGCATTCACTCTTATCGCACACAGTTTGAATTGTCTTGAGTTGCCTTTTTGTCTTCAAATGGTTCTTAACATATTGGGCTCACAACCAACACCAAACCTCTCATTTATCATATCAACAACTCGAGCAATTGAAAATGGTTTTAAGGTACTCAAAGGCTTATTTTGTTTACTAGCTTCATAAACGGGAATTTCAAGTAGAACATATTCCATATGCTTAGATCACCTGAATTGCTTGACCTTTTTCATCATTTTTCTTATTTTTACCCCCATGAGAACTATGTAATACGACTTTAAATAATAGAATAAAAAAAATATAATGAAGAGGGACGCATAGTAAATATTTAAATATGGCTATTCTACATATTATGGTTGGCCTAACCAATACTATTGTGGAGATTTTTTTTTATTTACAATTTTTGGTTTAATTTTTCTAAATTTATTGTTATTTTTTCTTCTCTTCTTTCTCTTTTTATTATTATTATTTTTTGGGGCAGCCTTTGCCGAGCACAATCTAGGGCCTTCACACCCTTGCAAGCCACAAGTGAGGGCCGTGACTATCGCTTCTTTGGTGGAGAGGGTCACGAGCCAATGAGGTTACAAGGCCCTTCCTTGTAGCACACAAGAACTATGACACTCTCACTTTGACTAGGTAAGAATTGCCCTCACCAACCCAATACAGTAAAAGAAAAAAGAAGAAGAAAATAATAAAAAATTAACAATTTTTTGAGCAGCTCTTGTTGGCCTTAGGAGAGAGTTGCGAGTGCAAAGGCCCTCCCTTGTGGTAGGCAAGAGCTACAATGCTCTTGCTCGGAGCAAGCAAAGTTTGGCCCCCGACCTCAACGACCCAACATTGAAAAAAAAAAAAAAAGAAAGAAAAGAAGAAAAAATTAATAATTTTCTTAAAAAATTTGAAGAATTGTGCATGTCGACATTGACCAAGCCACATTAAAATGTTGATTAAACTACCATGTCAGTGACTTTTGACCAAAGTTGGCAGAAATAACTGTTGGTAAATTGTCAAAATGTTCAAACAAAAAAAAATGTCAAAATATTTATAACTTAATTGGTGCAAATATATTTGACAAAAAAAAAATTGACACAACTACACGGTTTATTAAATTTGGCAAATCATAAAAAATATTTAGAATTAAATTGATCAATTAATTACTAAGGTTTACCCAGTGGTCATCCTTTCCATATGGGAATGTGGAAGTGAGGGGTTTGAATCCCTACCTTCTTAAGGGAGTTAGAGTGAGGATAATTTAGTTCTAAATATGGGTTTTAATTATCACGCTCTATCGGAAGGTAAAACAAAAGTCTAAGAGTGAGTGTTAGAGTAGGAATATAAGAGAACTAATAGAAAACAAATTAATCAATTTGAAATGTTTATGATTAAATTGGCACAAATGCAATAAGTTGATGAACTTTTTGGTATGTTACTCCCTTTTTAAGCTGATTTCATAAGAAATGGGGATTGAGAATCACACCGATTCCTCTAAAACTAGCCTAGACACCATTCAATTTTGTTCCCAAGTCACACTAGCTCATTCGGTCACTGCTTGGATATTGCTCACCCAAGGATTTGGAGAAATTACCAAAAGTTATACTATTGAACTTATTTCATTTTAGTTTAAAACCTTTTAATTTAATCAATTCAATCTTAAATCTTTTGACAATTTACCAATTTAGTCATCTCTATCAATTTTGGCTGGAAATTGATGATGTTGTTGTTGGCATTTTACATGGCATGAACATACTAATGTTGATAATTTTTAATTCTTTTCTTAATTTTTCTTTTTTATTATTAGGGGCCAGTAATTGGTGAGGCCCAATGACTCCAAGCAATGACGCAATTATTTAGAATGTGTTTGGTAACGTTTACGTTCAAAAATTGTTTCGGAACGAGAAATAGAAATTATTCCTTGTACGAGAAATAGAAAAAACTATTTATGTTCGAGACAATTTTTTGAGTGAGAAGAACGATTTTGGTAATTACAAAATTTCTATTCATGAAATAGAAAAAGAATAGAAACACGTTTGGTAAATTTATATAATTTTTTTTTTGTTTCTTTTAATTTTTTAATATTTTAATTTAATTTAGTTTTTCCTTTTTATTTTATTTTTCTTTTTGCCGGTTGCCGGCCACTACCATGGTTGGTGATCGCCTAAGTGACGTCCGGCGAGCTCGTCGGAGGCCAACCTGGCCCCAGCGAGCCTCGCCTAGCCACTAGCGAGGCTCAACTTTGCCCAAGCAGTGTGAGGTTAGCATCGCCTTGGCTTTGCGAGGCTCAGCCTCGTGCTAGCTGGGGAGGCCCAGCCTCGCCGGGGGCTAGCGATGCTTCGGCCAAAGAAAAAAGAAGAAAGAAGAAGAAAAATGAGAAAAAAAAAGAAATAAGTTTCGTGTTTTTGTTTTGCAAAAAAGTATTTAGGAATAAAGCAAGTTTTTTATTTTATTTATTTAATTTGTTTTTGGGAATAAAAGCGTAAACAAACGCATTTTTTTTGTTTTTTTGTTAATGAAAACAAAAATAACAAAAAATGTATTTCGAGGAAAAAAAAATACAAACAAACAAAGTCCCAGCGGCCACGTAGCGTGGTCCCAAGCCCTTGCCTAAATCTGAGCAAGGGCCATGAGTTGGTGAGGCTCACATCCTCGATTGGTAGTCCCGCCACCCTTAACAATAAAATATATGAAAAGAAAATAATTGAACCAAAAATTAAAAAAATTAACAAAAAATTATAAAATCTAAAGAAAAATTAAAATAATTCACGTTGGCGTTAGTGTGCGTGTGGGACGATTAGCAAATTGTCAAAAGATCTTAAATTAAATTGGTCAATTTAAAATGTTAGGAACTTAATTAATATAAGTATAGTAGGATATTAATTTTTTGGGTAATTAACTCCAATGACTTCATACTTCAATACTTGCATTTATACATCATGAAAATAAAATGAGAGAGGAGAGAGAGGATGCGTAAATGAATCACACACGTCTACATCTTTCATCCGTGCATCTCGTGCTCCAAAAGTCCACTATGTGTACCTTTGCTTTTGCAGTCACGGTATTACCCCCATAATATTGCAAAATTATGGCCAAAATGCGTCACGATAGTATATCTATAGATATACACATATACATACATATAGGTATTATGTTTTAAACACAGTAAGTAATTTAAATATGCAATTTGGACAGATCTAGAGAATATGGTAATTAGAAAATTTCCCGGAAGTGCTAACCCTTCCTGTCGTGTAGTTTCGGTCTTTTCTCGACAATGATACTGCGAATGCTTCTGTTTATATTTACCAGAAAATTAATTGGCAAGCGACTTTAACTTTATATATGTGAACCTGATCATTTTTCAGTATATTATCCGGACAAGGAATCGGAAATATTCTAAAAGGAGATGCTCATGTTTGCAAAATTTGAAATGCAAATAACAATATAATCTCGAAATAATATAGATAAGCATAGTATTTTTGGATATCGTTATTCTAATTATCAAGTACAAAAAAAAAGCATAAATAAAATTCAAGTCCTCGACGCCAACATGTCTTTACAAGCTTACTTATCTTTATATAGTCGTAATTCAATGTGATAAGTTTTTCTAATTTGAGAGAATACTAAACCCTCAAAATCATTAGCAAATCGGGTCATGCTTGTCCTCCTCGTTTCCATACCTGTATTTTTTACCGAGAAATGACGATGCATATCTGTCTATACTCTCGATCGCGGGATTTTCATCTCAGTATTTGATCGAAAGAGGGACCCAAATTAAAGGAAAAAAACCAATTTCATCCCCAAAAATAAAGCGGGCGAAAAGTGGAAGAAAAATTACATGCAAATCGAGTTATGCCAATCCTCCTCGTTTCTGCACTCGTATTTGTCACGGAAATAACGACACACACCCGTCTCTATTCTCATCCACCCCAATTTTCATCTCAATATTTGATTGAAGGAGGGGACCCAATTTATTTAAGAAAAGAAAACAATTTCATCCCCAAAAATAAAAAAATGGGATAAAGATTGGGACAAAAAGAGAATTTCATGATTATCCAAAAATTTAAACATTTTTCCCAAACAGAACTTGCCATCGAATTATCAAGATGTCATGATACATGCTGTATTTTTCGTGCCGTATGCCTCCCTGTCTGTCTCCATATTTTCCCTTCATTCATTTCAAAACACCTTTAACCTCCCGCGATAGAAGGGTGTTTGCGCAATCTCAATCTCTCTCTCTCTCCCCTTTTTCCCCTTCTCTCTCTAGCCCTCTCCCGTCCCTCCGCCCTTCAGATTCGATCCAATCCCGCCTCCCTCCGCCGCATTCTAGGGTTCCGATTCGCCGCCGCGGCCGCCGTCGTGGTGGTGGTGGGGATCCCGGGAGGGGCGCGTCGCCGTCGCCGTCGCCGTTAGGGTTTGCCGATTCGCCCGATCTGAGATTCGCCCGGGTTCGAGGGGGAGCGCCGGCGCGGGTTTCCGAGTCCGTCTCGGTTCGCGATTTCAAGATGTTCTGGCGTATGGCGGGGCTGTCCACGGCGTCTCCGGTGAGTTCCTTCGCGGGCGGGCGGTTTTGGTTTCTGTTGCGGGGCGATTTTTGATTTGGAGTTGTGTGTGTGTGCTCCAGCATCTTGGGAAGGGACGTGGGTGCTTGCGCTCTCGCGAGGGGCGGCGGATGCGCGAGAATTGCTCGGAATGGTTGGTTCGCGGATTTTCGTGGGGATCGTATGGATTTTATTGATCAGTTTCTGTTTCATCGATGGTTTCATGGCTGAGCGCGGACAGAGTTTCGTTATTTATTTATTTGGTTCGATGTTTTCCTCTCGTTTCGTGAACTGGGTGCTGGGCTTTAGCGGAGACGCCTCTGATTCAGCGAGTCGCATTTGTTTGGGCATTATCGCTGGCTTTCTTGTTATTATAATTGTTTCTTGTGATTAGCGTTCTGGCGAATGTCGTCTTCTGTGTTGGAAAGCTTCAATGTCATGGAATTAGCATAGTCTAACTGTTCATTCTTGGCCAGAACTTTCTACTTATGCTGGACTTTTTTATGGATAGCATTTGTGCTTTAGTTCGCAATTGCATTTTTTCAACTCTTCACGTCAATCAATCTCCTGGGGAAAGTTCGTTTTAAATTATAGGGACTTGCCAGTGCGGTGCATCACAATGCAGAAGAATGGTGAAGTGGGAGTTTGCCCCTTGTTTCTCGTGTGCCAAAGGGCTGAAGTGCTCTTATTAGTTTTTGAGTGTGGTTTTTTCCAATTTTTACCTTAAGTCAAGTTCCGTTAGTTAGTAGTTTGTATATACTCATGGTGAAAATTTACGAGAGAGTTCTTTTTGTCTTGTTACAATTATGTGTTAGAAGGACTGATTAGTGCTTTTGAAGATAACTTTTTTGATGCGAACAGAAAACCTCTGTTAATTTTCTTAATTTTTATCTTTGGGTCAAGTCTTAGTATGTAATGGATGTTCTTGTTGAGATTACGCAGTCATATGAAAGACAGAGAATTGAGAGAGAAAAGGGTAGATAAAGTATTGGTAATTGAATTTAGCAGATTAGAGATCCCTGCTTTCTGGTGTGCAGAAGTTTTCTGGTGCATCATCTCATTCATGTAGTTTTAAGGAAAGACTAATTTGTTAAGTTGTTTAAACAGAGTTACTAGGATATCAAACTTATGTTTAGGCACTCAAAATTTTCTTTCATGTCATTTCCTTGTATTGCATAAAGTCAACAGCATTCATATCTCATGAAGGTTGGCAAAACGGAAGATGTTCGAATTACAAAACCTCTTTACTCTATGGGTTTTTAATCAAGAAGAGGCCAAGATCCTGCATGACCCAGCCTATTTACATACATTCCAGCGAGTTGTCTACTGGTCATTCTGTTTGTTGCTCATTTCTAGGTCCATGCTGGAGTTGACAAATGGGTCTATTTACCTTAGCTAAGAAAGACATCATTCGTATTTCCTTAAAGTTAATGCATGGATGTAAATTCCTTTATGTGTGTGAGAGAGGGGGGAGAGAGAGGGGATGAGTGAGAGAGAGAGAGAGAGAGAGAGAGAGAGAGAGAGAGAGAGAGAGAAGCCCAGTTGAGTATCGACTTTGGTTGATTTTGTATGTAGCTTATCGTCTACTGATGTCCATCTCTCTGCATTTATAGAAGTTAAATGATTACCAAATTTTCTAGGTAAATGCTTCTTTTTGATTTTTTGTCACTAGTTTGATTGTTAATCAATTCTTATGTTGTTATTGCATTTGATCAGGTCAAGGACTTTTTGGACCTGACTTGAGTGTAAATTTGACTAATGTTGAGATTCTAATGTTTGTGGTTACATTTTTCCACAGGTGGAGACAATTCTGGACAAAGATAATTATACTTTGGAGGAGCTTCTTGATGAGGACGAAATTATTCAAGAATGCAAAGCGCTTAACAACCGTCTCATTAATTTGTAATGCTTATTTCATTTGTATATGCTTATGGGTTTTTCTCTCTCTCTCTCTCTCTCTCTCTCTCTCTCTCTCTCTCTCTTTTATGTTAAGCAGTTTTCTTTCTTTGTTAAGCTGTCCATAGTTTCTTGACATTCTTCTTCTTCTGTAATATTAACTGGCTAGAATGATATCGGAAGTCAATACTAATCCTTAATTTAAATCTGTGCCTTTGTTATGTAGTTCTTTGACAGTGTACCTCTTTAGTAAGATCACTATGTTCCTTTGCCTTTGCTGTAGTTCTTTGACAGTGTACCTTTTTAGTAAGATCACTATGTTTAACCAACCAGCTTCCCAAGGCCATATTAGACTCCTTACATCTGTTTAGTCGTACTTGTCTTGGACTATGCTTTGGGCATGATGAGTACAACATCCCAAAGGTAGCAGTGCAAATTGCTGGTTATCCTGTGAAGTATTTAGCTATATGTCAATATCAGAATGGTAAATAATTTGTAGAAGTTGCATTCGGGGAATTGTGTTTAGGCGAATCTTGGATTTTGGAATCATTTAATGGTTGTGATTCTTTTCCGAATTTTTTTTTTCTTCTTTCAATAGATACCCTCTGGACTCAAACTTTACTATCTTTTCATAATAGTTTTGGAAAGAAATATTATGTGTAGACCTGGGATTATTGAGTAATGAAAAATTCATGTTGAAACTATATTGCATATCGGGGTTTAAACTTTTGCAATCAAGGCTTCTCCCCTTCAAGGCTTACATTTGAATCAATCCTGTTAGTACTGTCCCAGATATCTCTTGTTATTTTATATTAATGCATAGGTGTGTCAATTAGTGTTATATCATCGGGATAAGCTTTTGCTTGTTGGAAATGAATTTCAATCTGACTTAACTCATCTGTGCTTCTGTTTGTTTATAAAATGGTGCTTATATGGGTTTTCGCTGGATTAGGAGTCCTAATTTATTTGATCATCTGCAATTGTTTTTCCCACATGGTTGTACAGGTGTCTTTTCTCTGCTTATTAGAGCTGATGTAAATCATTTTCTGAGTTTCAGTGCAGCAATTATGTGTATGACTTTAAGCATCTATCTCTTACTTCATTAAGCATTATGCTTTCAGTTTGCGGGAAAAACCTCAGGTGGAACAGCTTTTGCGGTACATTGTGGAAGAAGCTGATTCTGATGTTGACAAGAAGCGAACAATCAAGTAGGCTTATGTGCGAGAGTTTGTAGGTCTTGCGTTCATAATATATTCCTTTTTTTAATTGATTTTTTTTATTCTTAATAGGTTTCCTTTCATCGCTTGTGAGATCTTCACTTGTGAAGTCGATATAATACTGAGGACTTTAGTCGATGACCAGGAGGTAAAAAGGTTTTGTCTCCATAAAGATTTCGAGTTTGGTAGGATTCAGTCACTGAAACTTTTCTCGGTTGGCTATGTGCAGTTGATGGACTTATTGTTTTCTTTCCTTGAGCCTGATCGTAACCATAGTACACAGCTGGCTGGGTACTTTAGTAAGGTATGTTGTGATTTTTAAGTACTTGCTTTTATATGCTGCCTTAAGGCATTATTGCTCCATACCCTACTGCATGGACTTCTGTTTTTTATTTTGATCATAATTATTATGCCGTGCTATTTTGTTAGGTTGTCATTTGTCTGCTGCTGCGGAAAACGACGCCTTTTATGAATTACATTCAAGTAAGTAACCTATTATATTAATCATAATTATTCCGGCTATTTGCATAGACCACTCTGTTGGGATCAGATGCAATGTACCCCTACTGTTTCAAACTTTGCAAATATCCTACCTTATATTTTGTTCACCTTAGACTTATCATCGAGGTTGTGTCACTCTCTTGGTTTTGCCGCAAGTGGCACTGATGTGCTTTATATTTCACAAAATGCATAGAGCCATGGTCATTTCCTTTCAAATAAAGTAAATATTTCTTTATGTGAATGTTCTTTTTGTTGGATATATAGATAGTGAGGTATTCTGATTGTGATGTGTCCTTTTTTCATTGGTAATAATGAGGATGAGGTTGAGATTTGTGTGGACCCATGTAAAGAGATTGGGATAAACAATTCAATGAGACCTAACACATTGAATCATGACTGTATCTGCTATTCTGATATCCAAATTTTCAGATTAAATTGCAAGGGTGGATCTTTTTTGTTTCAAGTTTGTTTGAACGCCTCAAGAATCTGTTGATGTTGCCAATTTCACTTTCTTGTTCCTAGGATATTGTAGAGGAATAAGTCGATATGCTGTTCCTGCACAAAGAAAGTGGATTAACAGTGATACTTTCTGCTGGGCTCAAATCTCTCCTCTTTCTCCCCTGCACTGAACCCATGGTTTGCATGGTATTCAAGCTTCCCCTAAAAAAAACCTGCAATTGCATTTGACATGTCCTGCAATTGCCTTTTCATTTGCATTTTAGGTATGGATGATTTTGATCATTTGAGCTTCTTTTTACATTATTAGCTTCATTAACGAGGTTAAATTACTTGATATCCTTTTGTTTTGGCAAAATTGTAGGTTCACCCTTTCTTATGTGAAATCACTCTAAATATGTCGTTCCACCAAATCGATGAAGTCTGATGACAATGTCTATAGCATGTATTTCTTTCATTCCTAGTAGAGTAAAAGGAAATGTTGTAAGACACACTGATCTGCTTTAGCCTTTTCTGGTAAATCTCTAGTGATGCGATTGATGTTTTCAAGCCTGCCTTTTATTTTTCTTGGTTTAAACAAGTACTTTTTTCCATAAATCACCAAGTATGTCCTTGCAAAACTCCCAAGCTTTCATATCAAAAAATCACGGAGATCTCAATCATAGCAAAACTCATTACATAGTCGAATTTTTAGCTAACCAGAGTTCCATGACTTTTAATGGAGCAGTTGCTTCTGGGCTGCTCAAGCCTAAGCAACAAACAGCAAAAGCCAGTCCATATCTTTTTTGTACTTGAAGTGCTTTTAAATTAGTAGAGACAAATCACTTCGATACTTCCTGTAGAACCACATTCCATTGCTCCACTAGTGACAGACGTGATGGTCATTGTGAGCAATTCTAATAGCGAGGACAGCTATTGATGTATATTCCTGGGAATTTCAGTATACCTTGGACTGCCTCAACATTTCATCTCATTCTCATTCTCTCTCTTTCTCTCTCTCTCTCTCTCTGTGTGATGCAAGCTCTTTTTTTTTGGTCAAACTCTCTGATGCATGTTAGGCAGTCAGACTTGACATTTCCAATTTTGTCATTGAGTATACTGCTGGCCTTTTCTTACCCCAAGTTCCAGTTAATATATGCAAACAACGCTGAATATTGGTTTCTCGAGTTTTTTGCTGACTGTCATCATGTTATTTCAAATATGTCTGTGATGTCATATCTCCATAGTGGCATGTAAAAAGATGAGAACTTTGGGTCTTTTACAAGTAATTTAGTAGGGTTAAACTGGAGGACTTGTTTGGGAAGCTCTAGATGACAATTTTAAAGTATAATTGTCTAATTGGCCAAGTATTCATCTGCAAAATTGACCAGTTCAGTAGAACCTTTATTGGAATTTGAAGTGGCTCATCTAACCCTATTGATTGATGGATTGATTGAATGGTTAAGGAAGAAATATATATGGATGGATTAAGTGAATGACATAGATTTGATTCCCTATCTGCTAGGGCGGGTTGTCAACTTGGGTCTTGGCTTGTCTTGTTTGGTTCATGCGGGTATTTTATGGGCTCTGGTTTTACCTACTTAGGTGGGCTTTGTCATTATTATGGGCCAAAAAAAAAAAAAAACCTTTATAGCTCATCATCGTTTGGATGGTTCATTTATTCTTGCCATTGCTGGTCAAATTTGTGGTGTTGAGATAGATATATATATTTTTTTTACTATACTATGTTTACTTTCATTGTGGTTGCATCCTAAAGCAACAGTCTTCAGTTGTGAATTGCTTCATGGCATAGTCTAGAAGCGCTGAGATGAATAAAGATGGTTTTATTCCAGGCCATTGAAGTGACAATTTTATTCCTGACATTTTTGTCTGTGCAAATAGAAATTCTCTTGAGATGCAGTTTTTTTTTTTTTTAACTAGCAGTGGAGTAAGCTGTTATAGGAATAATATTGCAGAAATAATAACCTTACACGGTCATGCAGGATCATTTGGGACTTGTTAGGCAATTAATCGACCTCATTGGGATCACATCGATTATGGAGGTTAGTAGTTGGTCATTTCTATTCTTCGCTCTTTTGTTTTTGGCCAGTTTTATTCTTTGCTCTTGGATTACTATCTTTGTGCCAGTCGCATGTAGCCTGGTGTTGGTTCTAGCACTTTTCAAATAATTAGCTGGCTGCTTATGACTTTAATATAGCTCATTAGTTTGCCTCCATGACGTGGCAATCAAAGAACCTTTCTTTCAAAGGATATTTATATACAGTATTTTACTAATTGGTGTTGAAGCTGCCATCGTCAGTGTTAGTTTGTTGCATTGAAAGCTTTTTTGGTGCACTTTATCATTATATGAGGACAACTCATAACTTGGTGGCAATAGGATTGGATGCCGTTTCTTGAATTTCATGTGGTTGTTCAGAGCAGGCCAATTTTCTGTAAGAGAGGCACCTCCTCAGGTTCCAGCAGTGAATTAACTTTCTGTCTATAGTAAAACATGCTTGTCTGTTGGTATACTTTCTGAAAAGTGCTACCTTTGGGCATGAATCATTTAATTGACATTACTTGTACGCTTTTTATATGGGAGTGAAAATTGCCTTGCAATACTGAACAGGTTTTGATAAGACTCATTGGCGCGGAGGAGCATTTGTACACAAACTATACAGATGCAATGAACTGGTTAGAAGATATAGATGTCCTAGAGATGATTGTGGATAAGTTCAGCTCTTCAGTAAGTATAATCGATTTATTTTTTAATTGGATTATATGCAGAATCCCTGTTGAGAGTAGTATTTTTCTTAATTGCTGTTTATAGTGTAGAAGAGGAAGGCTCGAGGTTGCTCGACATGATTTATGCTTATGACACGGCATTTGGATTTATATCAACAGTTGACTTCTTTATTGTCAATTCAGTCTGTAATAAGTGATGAGATCCTCAAATGAAAATTTCAACTTGCTTTCTCTTTTTGCTGCCTTTCAATAGTTGCAAAATATGTTGATAATTAGAAAGCTATAGTTTACCAAGTCTCTGTGGCTCTGTGGTGTACATTCTTTGCATTAATTGTTTTCTCATTGGTTCCTTTTTCCTCATTGATGGACACCATATAATGATTTTTCATTATTATATAGATGTGAACATTGACATGTACTATAATTGGAGCCAAATAGACTTTTAGGTGCAAAGGCTGCATGCAATGTTTTTCTTTTTCCTTCAGTAACTGCTATGATCAATAGTGCTTAAATTCCTTCGTGAACAGATTGATGTAATTTAAAGATCCTGTTGTGTTGTTTATAGAAGTATGGTAGACTTTTGAGTTTTGCTCTCAAAATGCATACTATTCAACAGTATTGTAAGCCTTTCCTTTGAAATGCTTCTTGCAGGACTGTCCAGAAGTACATGCCAATGCTGCGGAGACACTGTGTGCTATAACTAGATGTGCTCCTCCCAGTCTTGCCACTAAAATCTCAAGTCCTGGGTTAGTTTTGTGCAGCTTTTTGCTTTTTCATTTTCTACATGTTATTTAGATGTTATCCTTGAAAGTCTGACCTAGCCATTTTCTCTTGTATGAACTGTTTGATTTGTCAGCTTTATTGGAAGATTGTTTCGGCATGCATTGGAAGATTCTAGGCCAAAGTCAGTTTTGGTCAATTCCTTGTCTGTATGTATATCTTTGTTGGACCCTAAGAGGTTAACGCTTGGTCCGTACAACACATATAACCGCCAACTTACTCATGGATCTACTGTAACGGCTCATCCTGAGACAGTTGAAGGCATGCTGGAGAGCTTAGGTATGGTTTTTGCTTGCACGGTATTCATATGAAGAGACATGCTGAAATCTGGACCAACAGTACTGTAATTGTTTGGTCCAAGCTAATTTTACTGTTATTTTGGCTGGACACGAAGCCTTTTGACCCCTCAGAGTTGAATGCTCCCTGATGCTCTGTTTGCTAATCTCTCTCTTGATGTGGCCTATCTAAACCTCACATCACTCTCCCCCCCCCACCTTCCCCCTGCGCTTGCTCCATGAATCTGTACTCCATCTGTTGCTCTATTTATTTCAGAATTGCCAATCTATTGTCAGTCCCTTGCAATTTGTACCCGTGCTTTTTTGTAGATTCTTCTTTTCTCCTGCAAGTCTGGTGCAATGCACTTAGATCTGTCGAGTGTTGAAGTTTATGAGGATACTGTATCCCAAGGCTGAATATGTGGAAAAATGAGTGATAAATTCCTACATTGGCATTCGGGGTTTATTCCCCGACAGTGGTGCATATGATTGCCCCTAAGGCACTGATAGACTCTGCTCTTAGCATGACTGTCATTGTATGCTAACAGGTCAGTGAAAGTATCAGCATGATTGTCATTGCATGAATTTTTTTCTTAAAAAGATAGTAAAAATATTCATAAAGAGACACCAAGTGGATGCAATCCCATTTACCGACTCATTTATAACATATGAAGTCACCAAATCAGCCAAAAAGTTGCCAGAGGGATCAAATGAATGATCTGCCTTTTTTCTTTGCTGGTTCCAATGCCCAACCATGCTCTTAGCTATTTTTCTACTGAATACCCTGAGGGTTTTGTAGCTTCCTGGACCAAATAAATTTCATGCCATGTCGGTGGTACAGACTGAGGAAGACTTTAGCTCTTGCGCTTAAACCTGACTAGAAATGTTGATTTGATAGTTATCTGAATATGGTGGACAGTCTTCCCTGGCATAAATTGTTCGCACACTGCACCAATTTCAGTGAGGCATGCACAGTAAGTGTGGATCTCTTGTTGAATTGACTTGATTCAACTGGGAGTTAGCCTTTCCATGTTTTCTGTTCTTGAATGTGTTTTGTTCTGTCTGTATGTTGAAAATGAAAAAGATAAGGAGGAAAGCAAACTGGTTACAACTTGATGCAGAAGCAGCGTTATGTTGTGTGTTTTTATCATTAAGCATCTAACTGCATATCCATGAAATAACAAGCAAATTGTGTTTTGCAGGTGATCTCCTTAAACTTTTGGACGTATCATCTACTGAGAAGACATTGCCAACCACCTATGGCAAGCTGCAGCCACCTCTTGGAAAACACCGTTTGAAGGTACTTGTCTCACTTCCTCTTCTCCTAGTACCACAGCATCTTATTGAAGCAAGGTTCTTTATTGATTCAGATCAGTTGTTTTAGAATTTCCGTTATAAGCTACCTTGAGCTAATAGTTTCTCATTGCTGAATTGTAGATTGTAGAGTTTATTGCGGTTTTACTGACAGTTGGAAGTGAAGCTGCTGAGAAGGAACTGATTCGTCTTGGAGTAGTTCAGAGAGTTCTGGACTTGTTCTTTGAGTAAGTTCTGAGCATCTGTCAAAGTCTTGGTGGTTGTTAAGATGGAGTTTTATAACTTATATTAATTTTTACTACTGCAGGTACCCTTACAATAACTTTTTACATCATCAAGTTGAAAATATTGTTTTATCATGTTTGGAAAACAAGGACCATTCTCTTGTTGAGCATGTTCTTCAAGGTTGTAATCTCATAGAAAGAATCCTTGAAACGGAAAAGAATTCCTCTTTAACAGCTAACCCGGATAAGGTAATGGTACATATCTTTAACACTCAGCTTGTGTATCTGTTGCTCTCTGTTTCTTGATATTGAACATACATTTCGATCCTATATTGTGTTTTTATGTCTATTTCTGGGTTGTTGCTTACATTAAATCTTCCTGCAGCCGACAGTTCCTGCTGAGGGCAGATCACCTCCAAAGATAGGCAACATTGGACACTTAACACGAATATCGAATAAGCTTGTTCAGCTGGGGACTAACAACACTGAAATACAGAAATACCTGCAGGTTTGTTTCTTATACTGAAGTTGATATAGGTGTTGGAAATGGACACACCCATTAATATTTTTATCTTAATATTTAATAGGCGAAGCAAAATGATCAACAATCACAGTTATAAAGCTAGTTGTGTCTAAGCTTTAATTAACATAGTATCTTCTTTTCCAATCCTACATGTGTTTGGATTCTATTTTGCTAAATTACTTAAACTCATCTCTTACTCCTTAGATACCTATGTCACATACCACGAGTCAAATATGGTAAAGCAGGACATCGAGTTCTAAAATAAGAAGCCTGTTTTGGAATTAAATTCAAGTGGAAATCAAGAATTAACTTAGAATACATTTTTCTAGGCATCACACCCAGAAGCTTTTAGGCATAATTCCTCTGGTTTCGTAAGCGTCACACTGAAGAGAGGTGATGCATTTAAGAGAAAATTAGTGAACACACCATTAAAAAGGCAAAGACTTGCTAATAGGTGACCCAAAAATTTAAATTCCAAATTGAAAGAAATGGAAACTCCTAATAGAACTCAAACTTTTAATGTGCTACTAATTGAACTGGGATAAGAATCCTATTTCTTGTAAGACTTGTTTGGATTGTGGATTATAGCAACAACCTTTCTACACCAAAACTTGAAGTTATTATTTTGGACACAAATGACATTTTTGATCTGTTGGCTGGCATCATGTTGGTATGGAATCTGTGTTGGACCCCTCAAAAAGTAGTTGGACCTTTCTATAGAAGCCCAACAAGCTTCAAGGTGAGGCTAGCTGAAACTCCTGGTTATGTCCTTCATGTGAGAGAAAAAGAGATTTCAGATCTGCTTCAACAGACAGAGAGAACCCTAGAATGATAAGTGAGGAAGACAATCTCATGCTTAGATTAAAAATGTCATGTGGAAATTTTCCCAGAGAAGTTTTGCGCATGCAGAAGGAGTTTCTTAGCTATCCTCACTTACCAATATTCTGGAAGCCTACTAAGATTTATAAATAACAATCACAAATTAAGTACGCAACTCATTGAGAAATTTTTTTACTTTTACAGAACATTCTTCTTTCTTGGATTTAGATGTGTCCCTGTACCTGTGTAAAATATTTTAGACCTTCTCAAGACAAGGTTGCTTGGCCTTCATGATGATGTTCTCAAAGCGCTGCAGTAGAATTTGTAATAATTAAGTCAGTTGCGAGCCATATTTAAATTTTTTTAAAATAAAATAAAGCCTGGGTAAATTTTGTACAACATTATAAAATCATGCTGGGATTAGGCTTGACAGTCCAAATGACTAGTAAAGTAGATAGTAAAAGATAGCAAGGTAGGACAAAAGAAATGCTAAAATGAGTAGAACTAAATATGGAATGGAAAGTGCTGTTTAGGTTTTTGAGGTGGCTTGTTAAAGATTATTTTGGATGTTAAAAGTGAATACTAAAATTAGAAACTTGATATGATTTTAGGCTGAGAGCTTTATCTGCAAAAAATTTGAAATTTGATACCTTTTATGGTACAAGTTATTTGATTTGATAATAGTAAATAATCAGAACTGTGAAAATTACTGAGGAAGCATCATGGCACTTCACGAATAATCTGCTCACATTGCCATTCATGATTGAAACCTTTGTTTTTGGTTAGATTTTGGTCTCTGTAAGTTAAACAAATTTAAACAAATGCTAGTGGCACTTACTTCGTTGCTTGGTCTTGTATTTTACCTTAATCATATGACGTTAATCATTGTCTTTTTCAATAGGAAAATGGCGATTGGATTGATTGGCAAACAAATATTTTGTCAAAGTGCAATGCAGTTGAAAATGTATATCAGTGGGCCTGTGGGTAGGTTTCTTTTCTGAAACTTTTGTTCAATTTCTTCTACTTAGTTTATGCTACTAGCTTTCCGGAATTGATATCCAAGCTCTGGTTTATCAATATGCACGCATGGATATGTCTGGCACTGCGCTAATGTTATTCCTTGCTCATCTTTGCCTGGAAAGAATGTATCATGGTTGAAATATATGTCAGTGAGTGCTGCATGTGCTGGAGAGTGGAGTTATTTGTGTAAATAATGATGGGTGGGAATGAGTAATTGACCTGACATACTGGTTCTTTCATCGTGATATGTCAATGTCTTGTTGGTTCTTATGTTCAGACCTGATTCAACCTTTCATCTCTAAGCTTCCATGGCACTTATTACCCATGTTTCACTGTAGTTTGCTTATACTGGATGTGGCTATTCTAACTTATAGAGTCATTGTAGTGGCTTCTTTGTGAAGAATTTGCTCGAAAACAGTGTTTTCAGAACCACACAGAACCAGCCAGTTCTACTGGTTTGAACAGGTGCCGGCTGGCCTCCTGTTCAAGTATTTGTTCTAATATTGGTGTAATGTCTTGTTGCCAACTGCAGGATATTTGGTTTACAGGCTGGGTATTAATATTTGTTTTCTTGATACTGTTTTAGGGGACATATAGGTCTTTTTGAAAATATAGGAATTTAGTGTTTCTGCGGGTTCTGTTGACTTTCCCTTTTGTTGCTATGCTCTTTCTTTCTTTTTTCTTTTTATGGATAAACTTTAAGTGACTGGATTCATTTGACATGTTCATACATTTGATCGAACACTGCTACCTTGGTTGTAACAGGAGGCCTACGGCATTACAGGACCGGACAAGGGATAGTGATGATGATGATTATCAAGACAGAGATTATGATGTGGCAGCCCTAGCAAATAATCTGAGTCAGGCCTTCCGTTATGGCATTTATAACAATGATGATATTGATGAGGTAGTTTCCTAAATCTTAATGGACAAAAACTCCGATTATCTATTTGATGAAGAGAAGTTACTTAGAAAGTGTGAAAAGGAATGGGATTCATGGCCTACCAAAGCTGTGGATAGCTATACTTGCTTCTAGTTATTGGCTTACGTACTAGCTTTCCTGTAGCTTTGGATTAAATAGACTAACAGGCTATGCTGTGTATAAGAGGGGAAAAAAAAGGTTTAATAGGCGAGAGAGAGAACCTAACAGCATGCTTTGCAAAGAGTTTATGGTTGTTTTTAGTCATGCTCTCTTCTTTGGTGCTGTTGCATTTATTCATATCGTCCATCAGATGCTACCATCTAGGTCGTGATATAATTTATTTAGCGGTGATGATTGTGACCGGTACATTTCATCTTAGGTTTCAAGCTTTTGCGGGTACTTTTGAGTTACTAGCTTCTCTTTTTGTTTATGATTACACTGGTTACTATATAATGTTAACCCAAAGCAGTATGCTAATTTTCTAGTTTCTTCTGCATTCTTTGCAGGCTCGCGGTTCACTTGAACGGGATGATGAGGTATTGGATGGGCTGGATTTACTCATTTTACTTTTAGCTCCTTATATCTATTTAAAGTATGAAGTGCCATTCTTGATGCATATATCTGATCAGCTACTTTATTCAATTACTCTTCTAGTCCATGGTGAGGCCATCTAGTGGCTAGGTTTTCTTCTGTACTTTCCTGTGTTGTTTTTATAAGTTGGCATTCTGTTGAATTCTAACTAGTGATATTAAGAATTAAGCTATTTGGTAAGTAGTAAATATGTCAGTTAGGGTTTTGTCTAGGGTTTATGTCTTGGTGGCTTTGATACGTGTCAAATTTTTAGGATCTTGAGAGAGAGGAAGAGAGAGAATACTAAAGGCTATGTAAGTACTCAATGACTTAATAAGAAAACATCACATTAAAGCTCTATTTGCAGAACATTTTGAGATGCTTCAAAACCTTAATTTCCCTATTTAATGCTTTCCTAATAGCTAATTTATAATATCACCAATCATACTTCACCAGATTCAACGCAGATTCTTGATGAAATCACCTTTAGACTTGATGAGAGAGCCAAGTGGACATCTTGTTTTGAAGTTCTAAAATGAATTTTAATGTAAGAAGCGTCCAAAGTTGTTTGGAGTTTGAATTTATGTTTATGATCACATAGCCAATGGTCCGGGAGTGATAGTCTGAATTTCTGGAGGGTAGTACAATACAGGTGTCGAGGGACTAGTCAGATAATGTTTTGACTGTTCTTCCCCTCATTAATCATCTTACTATTGCAACCTATTGTTTTCTATGCATGCTTAAATTTTATAGTTTATTGTTTATGCTATACCATGTCATTGTCCTGTCATTTTACTTAAATATATCTGGACAGTAGATATATAGTGGGCGTTTAACCCTATTGCATATCGTTTTTCATTTTATTGGAAAGTCTTACAAAATTCTACGGTTTCAAATTTTCAGTTCTACAACCTATTTTAATTATCTTACCATTGCAACCTATTGTTTTCTGTGCAGGCTTCAATTTTATAGTCTATTTTTTATGCTTGACTATATCATTGTCCTTGTCATTTTACTCTGGACAGGAGATACGAAATTTGTGTGTTTAACCCTATTGCATATCGTTTTTTGTTTTATTGGAAAGTGTTACAAAATTTTACTGTTTCGAATTTTCAGTTTTTCAAATCTTCTATCAATGTGTTTGGTGCATAGTTTCCTATTCTACAATTCCCTAATTATGGTTCGAAGTCAATAAAACCTGAAAACTTTCAATTCTTTCTCTTATTTTAGTCTTGAAAATGGACTGTTTTTTTTCCCCTGATCAGTGGAAAAAGTGTACTTCTTGTCCTTGTACTTTTGGTGAGTTCTCAATTCAATCACAGTACTATCTTTTTGGCTATAACGTGACAACAAACTTGAAGAGATTCCCACTTGCAGTATGCAGACCCGTCTGAAAAGGCCTAGGTGTCCTTTAGGACTCTGGAACAGGAATCACTGTACTAAGTATTGGAAAACTGTTGTTATTAACATTTTTATTGAATAATGTAGTTATTTTTAGTTCTTATTCTGAACCACTATAAACTTTTTCTTTAGTATGTTGTCTATTTTATTGCTGCTGACTTGGTCCCATTTAGTGGCATTTTATCAATATTTTTTACTCTTGAAGGTAAGCAAAAAAAGGTTGGAGAGACTAAAGTAGTAGCAAACTGTAAGTGACTAAAATGAGAAGGCTGTTTGCAGGGACCAAATGAAAAGGCTGTTTGGAAGGAAAGCTTTTTTGTCCTTGAAATGAGGACACATTTTGTTTGTCCTCTAGTTTTCTAACCACATAGTTCCTTGTTTTTCAATTCAGCCTGATCCTTTTCTTCCTCATATTTCCTTAGCCGATGAGCAGGACATGAATCTCTTTAAATAACATGAATGGATTGTGTCTTGAAGAATTCCTAATTCATTCTTGGATAATCATTTTGGTGAATGGCTTTTTGCCAAGATAGTCTGTTGTGCATATGATAGATGGTCACACCTTAGGGCACTGTAATATAAAGTTGATTCATCACGTTCTCGTCTTTCAAAAACTTTGAAGTACCGTCTTGAGCTTCTGACATTGTAACAAAATAATGAGCTTTTGACTTTGTATTTTGCAGGACGTTTACTTTGATGATGAATCCGCCGAGGTGGTCATATCTTCTTTGCGTCTTGGAGATGACCAGGAAAGGTTGGTGGATGGCCAAAGTTTTAATGTCTTCCCTTTGTGGATGTCGTATTCCCGTTGATCCTTTCGTCACTAAGTCAACTTTTTATCTGCGACACTCAGAAATTTCCTGTGCATCTCTTGTTTAAAGGAGTGCATTCGTTTCAGAAGTTGAAGTATCAATTTGTAGATTGGTGCTATCATAAGTCAATTCATAGGTTGCTGCTTGTTCATACAATTTTGAGATTTGGTTGAACTCCATCTGACGATGTGAGACTGGTGGCAGTTTCACATGCTGGCGTCAACATCTCATAGTAATACGTGGATGGTTAGAAGTTTTTGGAGTAATTAATCTTCTTCTTCAAGTAGAAAATGTGATCTTTAGAGGGGTCCATCATCTTTAAAAGGTTTATGAACAGCCTAAACTGTTTGCTTTTAGTAGTCTACTTTTTCTTTATTTTATCAGAACTTTTAGTAGTATACTTCATCCAGCATTTTTTACATGAATATGTCATGTGTCATGGTTTTGTGCTGTCAGTAATGAACTTGATGTCCTGATGCTTTATGGTTTGCAGCGGTTCGCTTTTCACAAATTCAAACTGGTTTGCTTTTGATGACCGTAGAGTTGCCACTGACAACTCGACTGACATGCTTGCTTCCTCATCTCTTGACAATGATGGCATTGGGCACACCACCAGCAGTGGCAATGATGGGGAAACTGTTGATGAGGGCACTGACTCAGTCCCTGATGCAACATCCCGTCAAGAACCTGCTGCAAAACTAGAGGATAATGTGCTCGGCGATGCATGTGAAGACGTAAAAGATGTAAAAGAAGTTGGCGTTAGCGAAACTGAAAGGCAGCCTGAATGGGTAGACTGGGGTGAAGTGTCTGACATCATTGATCAAACTGACACTGATAAACCACCAATTGTTCCCAATGGTGAAGTGGAGCCAGAGAATCCAGGCAATCATGGTTCTGAGCCAGAGAATAGGGGTGACCATAGTGACTCTGATGCAGCTGAACCTTCTCCATCTAAAGATTCATCTGTGGATAATGAGAGAAGTGCCGGAGAAGATCAACAGCCTGCAAGTGAGACTCCTGGCTCCAATCCTGCCGAGTCAGTATCTGGTCATGTTGATCCAGGTTCGAGCCAAACTGATGCAGAGATGTCAGCTAAAACAGAAGTCACTTCTGAAGTTAGTAAAGCAGATGAATCAGGAGTTGGGGAATCTGGGAATGAGATCTCCGAGGTTGATAAAGACAAAGCGGCAGGAGTTGAGAAAACTGAGAATTAGGCCGCTACTGGTTCATTATCATCAGGCTCACCCAGATTCTTTGTTCAACTGGAGCAATCGGAATATCTGATTCGAGAAGCGCCACTTGGTATTAGATGCGGGTATCTTTGAACCCACTCCATAACATCACATAAGAACAGTGCCATCAAGTGTTGTTTCCAATCTCTCTTGAAAAAAAATCTCAGAGCTCCAAAAAAGGGGAAGCGGGGGAGTTTCTTGGAAAGATTTGATGTGTTCATTAATGTTTTGTTGCTCGTACTAGTTGTACTACTTTGTCCATAGAATTTTAGCACTGAAGCAGTGTACTTTACACGATTGTTTTCGGGTATTATCGTTAAATTGGGGGACTGAAGCATTCTTTTGCTTTGTTCCAATGTACCTTTCCAGTGACAATGATTAATAGGACACCGAGATGTGATCTCAAGAGGTCGTGAATAATAGCAGAATTTCTTCTGGAGATGCAAGGTAAATTGTCGTTTGCTGGTCGGTTTGTACGACGAGTTTGTGCATGTGCAACCTCTGTATCTTCTTGTAACAAATTTTAGTGTTCCCAGGCGGTCTTGAAACTCTCCCTCTCTTAGTTGTGCAACCTATCCAGCAGCATTTGCTCTTTTTGTATGTCCTAGGCCGGGCGCACCCGCCACCCGGACTAGAAACCCCTGGACCTTTTGGAAGGCTTAAAGGGCATAACTGGCACCGCAACACACCCCTGCTTGTCGCCGAGGACGATCTTGCCCGTCATCAAGCGAGCCGACTTTTGACCCATAGAATTTTGTGTCCTTATTGACGCTACCCATGCTGATCCTATCCGTAGACGGCCTCATCATGTCTCCAGTGGTGCAGTCGCGAGCCTCGTTGCTACTGCCCCTCTCAAGAGTTTTATGCGATATTACTTTGAAATAAAATGAAGGGTTAATTAATATCACGAAAAACTCTAAATTATTATATTTATAAATTTTAAATAATTTATATGAAATAATTTTTTATCATAAAGAATCTAAAATTTAATAACTTGCAATAAATTTACATTAAATTAATTTTTAAATTGGTGTATTTACAACAAATTTATCCTTTGTCAATTTTCAATAAATTAGATTAATACCATAAAAGATTATGAACCGGTACACATGTGACCAAGCGAAAAATGAAATCCAAACTATTTTACTTTATCATCAAATTTAGCAATTTAACAATAAAATTTCACAAAAATTAAGCGACGACACATTTGTCATTGGTGTATCAATATCATTTGTCATGCGATGTCAACTTTGAAAAGGAAGGATCTAAAAAAAATCAAATTAATTAATGTTGTGGGTAATTCCTAATGATTTGCGGCGGGCAAATAGATTTTGTCCACTGATTTTTTGATTTTTAAACTCTGAAAAGTATTTCTTATTATTGAGTCAAAAGAAAAACTGTAATCAATCGATAAACCGTATAAAAAAGAAGAAGAAGTCCAGATCGGCTGCTCCCTCCAGGAGGTGGTGGGGCTAAAGAGAAAATCGAAGAGAGAGGGGGAGAGAGTGCGAAAATTGAAATCCCGCCCAAGCCTCTCCCCCCACTGGAAATGCCGCTCCCCCGAGCCGCCTCCTCCTCCTCCTCCTCCTCCGCCAGTCGTCGTCGTCTCTGAGCTCTCGCGCTCGCGCTCGGCTCGGGCGCCTCCGCTTCCCAATGGCGAGAATCAAGCACACCGCCCACAAGAGCACCGGCCGCCGCCCCCGCCTCCCCGGTTCCTCTCTCTCTCTCTCTCTCTCTAGAAATGCACTCCCGCTGGTCCTTCGTCTTCGTCCTCGTCGTGCGCGTCCGCGTTTCGAAACCTAGGGATTCATCTAACGATCGGTGCCCCTCTCTCTCTCTGTGAATTCTGCAATGCAGGCTCCGCCTCCGCCTCGCGGTCGCCGGCGTCCCCCGGGCCTACCTCCGTACGTCTTTCTCTCTCTCTCTTTGCCCCTTTCGCTCCTCTGTTTCGTGCTCGAAATGTGCGCGTTCTGGTTTTCTCGCCGGTGTCGGGCCATTGGATATGTCGGTTTTTGCTCTTTTTCTGTTTTTAAGAGGCCGAGTTGAGCTGAAAAGATTCGTCTTTGGAGGAGTGTGTTTGGTCTAGTTTCGTTGATGCGTTTCCGGCCAGCGCGTCTAGTGTGATGCGGCGTTTTGGCTAGTTTTTTTTTTTCCGCTGCGTGTACTTTTGTGGTTTGAGCTGCTTTGTGGGAATGGGAATGCAGGAGGAGAAGCCGAGGGAGTTTTGAGCCCTAGGAAGTTGGGATAATTCATGCCTTTTATCTATGTGCTTTGTACTAATTCGCGATGCGAGCCCCCAGTTTTCTCTTTTGTATTAATTTTGTGCATCTTGTTCATCTCGTGAAGACCCCTGGCACGAGTACAAGTCCGGGGAGAAGTCCAAGCAGTAGCCACAGGAGAAGTGCTACTCCCCAAAGTGAGTCTTGTTGACAGTAAGGAATCCTGTTTCCACATGACCAAGTGATGCATCTCGATTCATTTTGATTATGATGAAGTTGAATGCTGGCAGATCCGGCAGCGTCGGGGCAGAAGAAACGACGGTTCAGACCAGGAACGGTTGCTCTCCGGGAAATTCGGCAATTCCAAAAGTCCTGGAGACTCCTCATACCAAGAGCTCCTTTCATTAGGACCGTGAGTCTATGCTTTACTGAAAGCCTTGATAGTTAACAAAACTTAGTTAGCGGGCACGAACATCCATGTGGTCAGGTGTAGTGACACTAGGCTGTATTGTTATTGTGCTTGTATTGTAAGCCTACATCTGCATTATTGCAGCATGTTCACTTGAATGGGAGCAGTGAAGGGTCAACACTTTTCCATGCAGACGAATAGTTGAAAATATTTGATAATTAGTTATGGGAACTCTCCTTCAGTCTTAATATCTTGTTCGTATATGTGTATGTGGGAAATTGTAGCTTTAGTTTGCAGATATGGGCGAATCTACTTCGTGATAGATGGCTTCAGATCACAACTGCATGTGGTTACTTTAGTGCTGCACGCCAATTCACCATATGGGCGTCATTTGCTGCAATTGCTTGTGTATTAGGGCCTTTAATTACTTCAGATGACAGAACTTTTTTTAATGATTCCATTAGTGTAGAAAAATTAACACATCTCTTCCATCTTCACAAGTGTCACAATGTGGTGCATGTGATTTGAGTGAATTTGATTCCTGTTATTTGACAGATCTTTAGTGGACCTGCAGAACGTTTATATTCTCATATGGATTTGTTTTTGGATTTTTTACTGAACTATTGCTTTTTTCATTTCTGAACTAAGCATTGAATTTGGAGGACTAATATTTGTCCCCATCTCTAAGAGGAGAATGATTAGATGACACATTTTTGTCTCTAATGCAGTAAAACAATCTGATGAAAGATATTTGTTTCCGCATTCGATGGCAATCCCAGCAATATAATGTCATAGCTAGTTCATCAATCTCTAAATATATCAAATGCTTTTAATGTATAAATTTCCTTTTTGACCTATGTGGTAGAGTAAGGAATGATTTCCGTCAGTGATTCAGTTGCAGTTGCTTTTGAGTTAGATGTATTGATTAGCTAAGTCTCTCTTACTAGAAAATCCCGAAAACTAAATGCGCTGTGGCCATTGGAACCTTGCCATGCATCCATATGTTATTCTTTCAGTTGGTATTCCTGATGGAATGTTTTTTTGTTGTCATTGCAGGTAAAAGAAATTAGTAACGCTCTAGCCCCTGATATTACTCGTTGGACAGTTGAAGCTCTATATGCTATTCAGGAGGTATCAGTGTCAACTTATAATTTATACTTTGAGCAGCATGGCTTCACATGTTGCATGGTCTTCTAAGAGATCTTTGACATTGATCATGTTTTGTGCTTTTCCTGTATGACTCTCTAGATAATCTCCACCTATTAGCATGCTGGCTTTGCTATTCTATATGATCCTAAATGTGATATCTTCTGTTAATTAAAAGTTGTGTCAAAGTAAGCTATCTTCTGATAACTTCATTGGATTGAGTAGGCCTCTGGATGCCCGTAGTTCTACTGGAAAGTTGTGGCTGTATGAACACTGGTTCTTTGATAATCAAACTAGAGTGTAATAGTTTCTGTCCATATTCAACATGAGATACAAAAAACCCCAGACTGGAAGTTGCATGGCTAAATGTGTGGATGATATTGTAAGTTCAGCATTACGGTTAGTTGTGTAGCAGAACATGGAGTGTAATGCTAGCCGCAATAAAATTATGTGTTAACCGCATCTAGTTTACTTTAACTCAGTATTGTGATCAGAAGCCATTATTTGATACTCAGGTGCTAGGAAATAATTCAGCGGTGTCTGCAATTTTTTTGATGGCTGAACATGGTTGCTTGTACTTTGTAACTGTAACCAATGCTGTAACCAACGCTGTTCTTTCTTTTTGTAGGCAGCAGAGGATTTTCTGGTCCATTTATTTGAAGATGCTATGCTGTGTGCTATTCACGCAAAGCGTGTTACCCTTAGTAAGTCCTATTTGATTTCTAGTATTAACAAATTATGCTGCACTGGTGAACTATAGATAAGCAGGGAGAAAATCTCGAATTTGGGAGACAAATGTTCATTTTTTTTTGAAGGACTTTTTTCTTTTTCTAAGAATATGTGGCGAAAGGATCCGCAAGGTTAGGAAGGTAAAGACAATCTGTTCATGCTTAGCTGCTTTCCATTCTTACACCATCTTAATTTTGCTTGAGTGATTGCATTGAACATGTATGCGTGTAATGCATTGTATTACAAAGCTCATGAAGTGGTTGAGATGTATGCCTTACATCCTTCTATACATTGTCTCCTTTGGCTTACCCTATCATTGGCCTTAACGAGAATCCCATTGAGAAGCAAAATACCCCACTTATGCCTAGTGATTTGAAGTCTCCTGCTGTTGACTGGATGGTAACTGCTCGCATCACATTTGACATACAACTGATACAATCAAATCTCAATGTAACTATTAGATCCCAATGACCGCTAGATCTCCTGATATTGATTGTGTTGATGGCCACTCTCGATACTTGGCCTCTGATTTGCTTCACTTACATATTTTTTTGCTATTTTCATTGCAGTGAGGAAGGATTTTGAGCTGGCTCGACGGCTTGGAGGCAAGGGCCAGCCATGGTGATTGATTGTAAATTAAATGTACCAAAGACCAGCAGTGTCGTGTATGAAGGGATGCTGTTTCTATGGTCCCGCAACTCCAATTGCCATACCCAATTCGTTCAAGAAGCACAGTGATCGTTAGGATATTAGTAAAATTAGCTGGTAGGCACTAACTGCAATCTCAGGTAGTATTAGCATTTATTTTCATCTCCAACCATCTTCTACATTCGGGGAAGTAATTTGTGTCGGAGAGCTATGGAGGACAAAGAAGCTCCGTGGTAGATGTTTTGGAAGGAGATCTTCTAACTCAGCAATGACATCGACAGGAACAGAGAATGTTTCTTTTCTCCTTGTTTTGCATCATTTCAGAGAAACAAGGTGGAAAAACTGAACACAGGATCCTTCATGTTGCCCAAGAAATATACAGTGGCACTTGTATCTCTGCGCGTACGATTAACAGTGTACAAACTAGAGAAAATAATACGAGGCTCATGCAATTTTCACCCAACCAATAGCTGCACACTCCTTAAAATTTAAGTAGTCTGAATTAACCCTTGCATGGAGCTCCTTGGTAAGATTGATGAAAAAAAATATGTTTAATGAATATTTTCAATCTGGTTATTTTAATCTAACATTGTATTTATTTATTTATTTATTCTTTTGTGCTCATTTCGGAGAAGTATACATATTTTTACCTTGAGTATTAATGAAATTGACTATCCTGGAGTTTCCATAACTTAATTCTACACATTATTTAGCGAATGTGTATACTTCTCCGATTTGAACATGCCAGCAAAATATTTATAGGAAAATAATCTTGTTAACTCCTGTCTAGATATAAGTTAAGTAATTTTAGTTGAACTGCGATTGACTGTCACATAGAGGGGATGTTTGGTATGAATTATGGTTTTCAACTCTCAACCTTTTAGTTTTGCTGTTCGAGTTAAATCAATCTTTGAGCACGTTACATTTTCTTAACTGAAAGAGAAAAGAAAACTTCTTATTTTTCATGTTAAATTTTCAAATAATATTCAAAATTTTAAGAAATCATATGCCAATTTATATGTCAATGTTCGTATGTTTGACAGGTTTTGCGTTACGATAAAATTTAAATGCGTGGTTCACAAGATCTGAAAAGAAAATGTAACATTTTTAAGATAAAGCTATGTCAAACACGCCAAAAAACAAGGATAGCATCTCAAGCCAATTAAACATTTTTCATATTTTCCCGACAATGTCAATGGTTGGGCTCACTTGCTCCAGAACTTCGTATGGCCCTGCCCAATAGAAAATCATGGGTCAGCTAGGCCCGCTTTGGAAAAACGAATCTGAAAAGGAAACCAGAAAGGCAAAATAACCACATATAAATCAACATTTGATATAAGTAACTTCCAAGGCATTGGTAGACCGCAAAAAATAAATGTTAATAGATTATTAAAATGGTTGGTCATATTAGAAGTATAAAGAAATGTTGGTACTTCTCAAAATCGAGGAAGATAAAAAGTCAGTAAGTGACTGAAATTATTTGATATCTTAATGCGACGAATGTTGGTACTTCAACTCAGATTAAGGTTGGTAATCTCCAATAAAAGCCAGTAACTTCGATGAAGTTGGTAATCGACAAAGATTAATATTGGTAGAGTATTAAAATAGCCAGTATTTTTAGAGAATAACTGTTGGTATTTACAAAAACCTGTCGGAGAGTCACCATTGCGCGACCCTAGTTGTCCTTCACTTTTTATTACCAACATTGTTTGATTGTTTGCAACAAATTAAGCAATGTACCAATATGGAATTCGAATTTGAAATTTTTTCAAACATTATCAGGCCCTAAGTGAAAAGCTATAAACTCTGCCTTGGTGAAAGGTTGCGCACCTTTCTTATACCAAAGAAAAAGGATAGCAGCGTGAAAACGGCATCCCATTAATCTAACCTAATATAATCGTATGGACTAAACTGGTGCTATTTGTTGCAAAATTAGAGAGAGAATAGAGAGAAAATAAAAATAAAAGCAGATGAAATAATCTGTGAAAAAACGACGGTGAAATTTGTCCGGAGGAATAGTTATGGTTTAATGAAAAGTCGACTTAGATCTGCTCACTCGAGTCCAAATATCAAACTCATCATGGATCAGTGTAAACTTTTCTTTGTCCTTGTCATGGGACATTGGCTCACCGATATGGGATCGGTTGTGACTCGTGAGCTCTCGTGTCGTGAGAAAGAAAAATGTTGTATTCGAGGGCGATTTAGAAGAGGGCCAAATCTAACTTAGACTGAAATTTCTTGATTCTAATTAATTAATTGTACATACATTTGGTCATACGCTACGGCCACAAATATGCGATGTGGATATTTATAGTAATTGTGACATCAGTGCGACGGTCACGTTGTTTTTATTCATGAGCTATACCGGGTCTATGGTCATATCTCGGACCCAGAATAATAAATTCATGAAAAAGGTCAATGGAGTCAAGTCTTCGGCGTGGGATTATATGATGCAATACAGTTCGGCTAATTGATTCGCCAGTTGATTGAGAGTTTAGTGATATCAATAGATGTCACTTAAGTTGCTAGCATGTGAGTAAATTTTGCCATCCCCAGTTGATGATGTACAATATGATACAATCACTAATCGACAACTCGAGGAGGATAATTTCACACTAATCACAAATTATGACACTAACTTTGTGTCATTTTTCCAATACCGTGGGCATATACCTGACCAACACTTAATCAAAGGGAGGACATTATAAATGGCGAATACAAGACATTATAACATAACAAAACGGGGGCATATTATTATTATTATTATTATTATTATTATTATTATTATTATTAGTAGCAGCAGCAGCAGTCATCACCATCTTATAGTTGACATGATCGGAGGAATTAATCAGTTGTACCCTCCTCGTCCGGTGATATTATAGCTATCTTGGAGTAGTTAGCGTCTTGCACATAGACGGTGAGTCAAAGAATAATGAATTTATTTATTTAGTTTATTAAATAGGGTAATGCGAAAATTATATTCACAGAAATTGCCAAAACACTATATGAAGCATTCCAATGCGAAAAATTTATGGAAATTATATTCATAAAATAATAATATAATGTTATATCGGATTGCATACATAGTCAAAGAGAAGACAAGATCCGTAGGACGTAATATCAATATTAGAAAGTCTTAAAAGAAGAGAAACTTTTTGAACTACATCATTTTCAAAAGGGTTAATACCTTAAAAAACCCAAAACTGGTACACTTGTGACAAATTTACCCCAAATTATTTTTTTAACCACCAAAAACTCCAAACTGGTATACTTGTGACAAATTTACCCTGACTAACTATAAAAAAACTCTAAACCGGTATATTTATGACAAATTTACCCCAAACTAATTTATTCGACTGCAAAAAATCATAAACTGGTAAATTTGTGACAAATATACCCTATGCTAAATTAGATTAATATCACAAAAAAATCATAAAAATTTGTAAACTGTGACAAACGGAGCGTAAAATTCTAAATTGATATACCGGTTAACTATCACGTGTCATTTAACTTAATAATTTGAGAATTAAACTTAATGAAAATTAAATTAGAGTAAATTTGTCAAAAGTGTACCAGTTTTGGGTAAATTTGTCAAAAATATACCAGTTTGAGGTTTTTAGTGGTCAAAAAAATAGTTTGGGGTAAATTTGTCACAAGTGTACCAGTTTGTGGTTCTTTTAGGGTATTAACCCTTTTCAAAAAGGGTATCACGCCGGAAAAATTGGATAGTTGACAAGTTAAAGGAACTGTCCATGCATTGCATCTTTTCAAAAGAGCGAGGATTGCATTTTATAATTAAAACGTTCAAAACTTTATGGTGCTCGGTCAAAAAGGTTTTGAATTATGAATATGATCATCGACATATATCGATTAAGTGATTTGCTAAAATTAAAATATCTTATTCAAACTCCATGCGTATTAACCTAACGACACATATATTTATATAGAAAATGTAAATTATTCAGAACACAGACCAAGTTAAGTTCTGGGATTGCCTCGGCCACAGCAGCAATGGCCAATTCAGTGGACATGAGCAAGAAATACACCACAAAGATTGCCATAGCCACCACATTGATGGTCTTGTAGAGGCCAAGATCTGCCATTGTATCTACAGACAAGTCAAGTTTTTTTGGGAGCAGATGCTTTTGGGTGAAGTGTTAGGGGCGGAGAGATCTTGTTTTAGGATCAATTATTTATAGAGAAAGACAATGGCATTGTTGGGGCTTGGTTAGATTCATTCCCTTGCGTACTTAGGGTTTGGTGGAGCGGAAGGATGGATTATATTGACATCTATGGAATGAAATGATGGCAATGATGGCGGTCTATTTGTGGAGTTGGATATATATATAAATCGTGGTTTTCTTGCTTTCTAATTTTTTTTAATGAGGAAAAAAAGCCCATTTTAAGCAGATAAATCGTAAACTATCAAATACCCTTCTAATTATTAAGTAAGACGAGAGCTAATATTCAATTAGATTGTCCAAATTCGACCAAAAAAAAATTAGATGGTCCAAACATTTAATTTGTTTGCATTTGATGATGTGAGAAGTTGTATATGTGTCCTGCGTGTAATTCATGCACATCTCTATCTTTAATGGCTAATAAAAAAAATCAGTTTGACAAAATGGATTAGCATGAGCTGCAACTTTATAAAACTAATGGGTTTAGGGAATTGATTTATTAAGAGCAAAAAAGTAGCATTCCTTCCAATATGCGCAGGTGAATGTTTGATTTCGTATACTAACCTTAAACATTATTTAAAAACTTTCTTCTCGTAATGACTTATAAATATTGACAATACATATTATATCTCAAATCAATCATTTTGGGCTCCATTCCCTTCCAATATGCACAAGTGATTGTTTGAATTCGTACACTCACAAGATATATATTTAGCATATCAACCTTAAACATTATTTAAAAACTTTCTTTTATGAAACGGCTTTCAAATATTGACAATACATTTTATATCTCAACTCAATCATTGGGCCCCTCCTAGCGAAAAAACTTGACTCGTCTCTCCAAGGGGAATGGTGTTATAGATAAAGCCAGATATTTGTTTTTAGGGTTTTTTTTTTTTTTTAATCTTTTCTATTAGATTTCCTTTTAGGTTAAAAGTGGTACCTATATATTAGCGATGGAAAAACCCTAGTCATCAAGACGCTAAAAAAGGAAATAGAAAAGCAAGAAAAAGAGAGAAGAAAAAAGTGAGTTTTTTCTTGACGAGGGTTCTCAATCTCTTTGTGCCCCGATCTTGAGAGAAGATCGTTGTTGTATTCCAACTTTTTCTGAAGTTTAGTGGATTGCAAAGTGCTTTTGCGCAGAGACGTAGCCCAGGTTTGGATGAACTTCGATAACAAATTTTCTGGCGTGTTCATCTGATCTGCTCTTTTATTACTATATTATGTCTAGTGAATTGTTTGTGAGCGTTATTTTTCTGGAATTGACGTGAGATTTCGTAACAACTGGTATCAGAGCCTGGGTTGGCTAATTGAGAACATTGAGGATTTTCGGTGACGTTTGATTGAAAGCAAATAGGATGGTAGAAGATAAAATCAGAATCGATAAGTTCAATGGAGAGGATTTCGGATGGTGGAAACTACAAATAGAGGATTATCTTTATCAGAAAGATCTCTATGCACCACTTGAGGGTTGGAAACCCGAGATGGCGGAAGTGGATCCAACAGCAGAAGCCGGATGGAAAATTCTTGATCGAAAGGCATTAGGTGCGATTCGTCTAGGGTGGACGAAAAAGACAGGGTACCACATCGCGAAAGCAAAAACTACAAAAGAAGCCATGGATATTCTAACTAATATTTTTGAGAAGCCATCCACATCAAATCATGTATTTTTGCTAAAGAAACTGGTTAATATGAAGTTATCTGATAGAGGTTCTGTGGCAGAGCATATTAATAGTTTCACGCAGGTCACGGGTCAATTGGAATCCACAGGCATAAATTTAGATATGAAGCTTCAAGCTTTATTATTTTTATGTTCTCTTCCAGAAAGCTACAATACCGCAGTGCAGGGAATTTCGAGCACCATGAATGATGATTTAACTCTTGATAATGCTGTGAGTAGTATCATGGATGAAGAGATGCGAAGGAAAGTCTTAGGTGGAGATAATTTTTCTGCATCTACATCTTCAACGGCACTTGCAGTGAAGAACCATGGAAGAAGTAAAAGTAGAGGAAATTTTAGCGATCGTGGCAGATCACAATCAAGGGGTAAGAGAGAGGTTGCAAAAGATGAGTGTTGGTTTTGTCACAAAATCGGACACCGGAGGTTTTAGTGTGAAGCCTACAAAAAAAAGCAGCAAGATGAGAATCAATGTGCTAATGTAGTTAGCGATAAATTTTTGCTAGATAACTTGTGTTTGTCTGCAGGGTTTGACTTGACAACAGATAAATGGTTTATTGATTTTGGCGCTTCTTTTCATTGCACCTCGCAAAGAGACATATTTGATGATTATGCTAGTGGAGATTTTGGACAAGTGGTTGTGGGAAACGGCCACAGGTGTCCAATTGTTGGGAAATGAACCATGACTGTGAACATTTCAGGTGGAGGACATTTAGTTTGCGTGAAACTAGGCATATTCCGGAATTAAAGAAAAATCTGATATCATCCAGTAAACTTGACAAAGAAGGTTTGGTAATAACCTTTGGCTGCGGAGAGTGGAAGATAACCTCAGGGGTAAGAGTAGTAGCAAAGGGAAAGCGTACATGTACACTTTACATTCTCCAAGGAGACAATATCAATGATATGGTTGCAACTACAATGGCTACAGGTAATTTATCTACTCTTTGGCATTTTGTTTGGGACATCTTGGTGAAAATGGTGTAAAACAGTTATACTCGAGAAAATTATTTCCGGGTATACAAAAAGTTGAGTTAGATTTTTGTGAGAGTTGTATTTATGGAAAACAGAAGGCTGTTAGTTTTCAATTGAATGGGCGACAAAATAAAGGCCAAAAGCTAGAGTTGGTTCATATTGATGTATGGGGACCTGCTCAGGAACTCTCTTATGATGGTAAGAGATATTTTGTCACATTCATTGATGATGCAACAAGAAAGACTTGGGTTTATGCTTTTAAAGAAAAATTAGAAGTATTTGGGATGTTCAGAATGTGGAAGACCATGGTAGAAAAAGAAACATGTTATCAGATTAAAGCTTTGAAATATGATAATGGTGGTGAATACACAAGTAAAGAATTTACAAATTATCTGAGTCGAGAAGGCATACATGGGTTAAAAACTGTTCTTAAAACTCCTTAAGAGAATGGTGTAGCTGAAAGGATGAATAGGACTATTCTAGAATGTGTGAGATGCATGAGACTACACGCGGGTCTCCCGCTACACTTATGGGCTGCCACAGTTGATACAGCTGTTTATCTTATCAACAGAAGTCCATCTAGTGCGTTGGATGGAGAAATACCACAAGAGCGGTGGTTAGGTAAGAAGATTAATTATTTACATCTAAAGGTGTTTGGTTGTATTGCATATGCTTTGATTGATAGGGAGATTAGGAAAAAGCTTGATGCTAAGTCCCAGAAATGCATCTTTATCGGATACGGTGGCGACGACTATGGCTATAGACTTTGGGATTATGAGAATAACAAAGTCATCCGCAGTCGCAATGTGGTATTCCATGAAGAAAAGATGTACAAGAATCGTCAGACAGAGACAGAGCATGAGAATGTAGTACAACCAAAGTATGTTGAATTAGACATAATGCCCGTGAAGATGTTTCCAGTAGATCAAAGTTCACCTGAAAGAGAGGTTTAAGATGAGCCTATTATCAGTGAAGAGGTAGTTTAAGAAGAATGCAGTGATTCGGAGCAAACGAATGACCCTGAAGTACCTTTCTTAAGAAGGTCTACACGTGTGAGAAAGCCAAAGGTAATTTTTGATCCATCGGCTAATACTGTTCTAAGCCATGTCTTATATACAGATTCGGGGGAACTGGAGACTTATGATGAGGCAAAGGCAGACACGTCTCACTTGCAGTGGGAGTGTGCTATGAAAGACGAGATGAGCTCGTTACTTCAGAACAAAACTTGGGAGTTGACCAAGTTGCCCACAGGTAAAAAAGCTTTATTAAACAAATGGGTGTACAGTGTTAAGAATGAAGCAGATGATAGTATTAGATACAAGGCGAGACTTGTAGTCAAGGGCTTTTCTAAAAAAGAAGGGATCGATTACTTCGAGATATTTTCACCTGTAGTGAAAATGACATCAATTAGAGTTCTGCTAAGTATAGTTGCAGTGGAGGATCTTCATTTTGAGCAGTTAGACGTAAAAACAACATTTTTACATGGTAACTTAAATGAAGAATTATACATGGCACAACCTAAGGGTTTTGAAGTCAAATGTAAGGAGCACATGGTATGTCACTTGAAGAAAAGCTTGTATTGCTTGAAACAAGCTCCGCGACAATGGTACTTAAAATTTGATGGTTTCATGCAAGAAAAAGGATTTGCACACTGTGAGTCTGATCACTGTATTTATTTTCACAACTATGATGATGGTGACATGTGTATCTATCTTTATATGTGGATGACATGCTGGTGGCTAGTTTCAATATGAAGAGAATCGTAGAAGTGAAAAAGATGTTATCATCACAGTTTGTTATGAAAGACTTGGGAGAGGCCATTAGGCATGAAAATTATCAGAGATAGGAAAAATAAGAAATTATGGTTGTCACCGGAAGACTATGTGAACAAGGTGTTAAAGAGATTTAACATGGACAAGGCAAAACCAGCTGCAACTCCTCTAGCGAATCATTTCAAATTTTCCAAGGATATGTGTCCAAGCACTCAGGCTTTGAAAGATGAGATGGCGGTAGTTCCATATGCATCAGCAGTGGGGAGTTTGATGTATGCCATGGTGAGCACGAGACCAGACATTGCATAAGCAGTGGGAGTTGTGAGTCAATATATGCAGAACCCACGTAGAGAGCATTGGAATGCAGTTAAATGGATATTGAGATATCTAGTAGGTACTTCCAATTACTCACTTTGTTATGGTGGTACATCTCTAGAGTTGTAGGGTTATGTAGATGCAGATCATTCGGGTGATCGAGATAGTGGTAAGAGTACCACTGGATATGTCTTTACAATTGCAGGTACAATAGTGAGTTGGGTATCTCAACTACAAAAAGTAGTTGCTTTATCGACAACAGAGGCATAATATGTAGCGATTACAGAAGTCTCCAAGGAAATCATGTGGTTACAGGATTATATGGATGAGTTACATTGAAAACAGCTAGTTAGTACACTGTGGAGCGATAGTCAAAATGTAGTGCACTTAGCAAAGAATGCAGCTTATCACTCAAGAACTAGACATATCAAGAAGCGTTATCACTTTATCAGGTCAGCATTGAAAGATAATGAATTAAAGTTACAAAAGATTGATGGCTCGAAGAATCCAGCTGACATGATGACCAAGGTAGTAGACAGAGAGAATCATATTTTCTATACTACTACCATTGGTATTACTCCATGTTGATTGATGAGGAGTATCGCAGAGGCACAAGTTTTTTAACTAATATTTTTTGAAGAAGATGGATGCAAAGTTGTTTGGTGCTTGGGTATATTTGTCTTCAAGTGGGAGATTGTTATATATAAAGCCAAATATTTATTTTTAGGGGTTTTTTTTGTCTTTTCTATTCGATTTCCTTTTAGGTTAAAAGTGGTACCTATATATTAGCGATGGAAAAACCCTAGTCGTCAAGATGCTAAAAAAGGAAATAGAAAAGCAAGAAAAAGAGAGAAGAAAAAAGTGAGTTTTTTCTCGAGGAGGGTTCTCAATCTCTTTGTGCCCCGATCTTGAGAGAAGATCGTCGTTGTATTCCAACTTTTTCTGAAGTTTAGTAAATTCGCAGAGTGCCTTTGCGCGGAGACGTAGCCCAGGTTTGTGTGAATTTCGATAACAAATTTTATGGCGTGTTTATCTGATTCTGCTCTTTTATTACTATATTCTGTCTGGTGAATTGTTTGAGAGCGTTATTTTTCTGGAATCGACGTGAGATTTCGTAACAAATGGAACATACAGAGTTTCGGCAATCATTCAGGAATATACTTTGTATTTCCTTATTTAGTAAAATGAACAAGTAAAAATAACACTACATTAGTTCCATAAGCTGTGATCAGTGCGAATTTATTATCCTTGAGTCGTGGATTAATGATTGCATCATATAGTATGTAACATCTCGGGTCCCACTTGTGTGATATTGTCTGCTTTGGATACTGAGTCCTTACGGCTTTAAAACGCGTCACACAAGTTTAAGAGGGACCAAGCCTTATATACAAGGCCCATGACCCCTCCCTAAGCGATGTGGGACAAGAGGGAGAGGAATTCCTTCCCCTTTCCTTGCGCGCGTCCGAGGACCGGAGGCGCGGACGTACCGCCATCCCTCCTCCCCGCCCACGCGTCCGAGGACCGGAGGCGCGGACGTACCGCCATCCCTCCTCCCCGCCCACCGCCGCTCGGGTCGTCACACTCTCCCCCCCTTGGGAGCACAGCGTCCTCGCTGTGGCCCCACACGCTGTCGAGAGTCGGCTCTGATACCATTTGTAACGTCCCGAGTCCCACTGTGTGATATTGTCCGCTTTGGACACTGAGTCCTCACGGCTTTAAAACGCGTCACACAAGTTTAAGAGGGACCAAGCCTTATATACAAGGCCCATGACCCCTCCCTAAGCGATGTGGGACAAGAGGGAGAGGAATCCCTTCCCCTTTCCTTGCACGCGTCCGAGGACTGGAGGCGCGGACGCACCGCCATCCCTCCTCCCCGCGCACCGCCGCTCGGGTCGTCACATAGTATGTCTTGGGTTACGGATGACAATGTTTACTTGCATGCTTGTCACTTAAATGACGTCTATGGATGTAATCAGTGCATCTCGTTTGACGAGTAATTTAATGAGTTTCAAAAGCATATCATATGACGCTAATATTATAGTAAGTGATTATACGTCATTTTGTTATTGTATACTACAATGTAAGGTCATACAAAATCTACATGCAAGATGATTATACAACGATTTTGTCTTTTTACTGGGAGACATGAATAGAATGGTTAAATACGAAACGTTTGTTTGATATTAGACAAAACTACAACAGATTGGAAACATAGCAAATTATCATAATGAAATGGAGTAACTCTAGTATGCCTTAGGAGTCATCGGAATGGCTCCACTGGTGGACATGTCAAATGGAGGATAAGATCGAATTTGGGAGGATGGAACTGGGTCCGATCGAAATCAATTCGTTTGACTTTGTATGGACCAATCTTTACGCAATGCAATTTTGCGATCCATATCTATTCCGACCCGTTACCAATTTAGACTTCATTTTCGCCCCTTTCAAGAGGTGATGTAATTTTCATATGACTACTCTTAGGTAGTCATATTTATAAAATTATCTTCCTTGAGATGCAAATTAAGTTTTCTTCACAAAGCCAAAATGAGAATTTTTTTCCGCAACCGCATAGGATTCGTCACGGACTACCTTTTCTTCTCTATTTGTTGCCAAAGAGAAGCATCCCTTTCACATTACCCCTGCTCACTCAGGAGGATTCCCCCGATACTGACTATTTCAATGCCAGCAAAAGACAGCGAAAGTGATTTCTTCAAGCGTTTTGACCTATTCACGTAACTAATGCTAAGCTTATAATGGAATAGACATTGTAGCGAAACAAACAACTTATTTGGACCAAGCAACAACCATCTAGTTGGACTTGTCCAATGTCAGCGATACCATTTACACCTAAACATGATCCGACCACCAGCAATCATATATTTGGCACGTAAGCATGAATAGTCACATGGAAAGCACATTAAAATTGACACATGCGTTGCGTTTTGTCGATGATCACAAAAGATGATACGTGATCAACTGATGATGAGGGACATCAATGATTTATACCCATCTATCAAATTTCTAGGGATGACTACCATAATCCATTGATACGAATGTCGGCAATGATATGAATGGTGAAATGCGGTCTGAAGATTCTTAAGGGCAGGAGAAATCAGCAAGGGCACGTACAAGCATAGTTACAAGACAAAACATTTGGAATTGGGAAGAAATGGACGTGCATATTTGGAGGGAACAATCCCCATTTGAATATTAGACGAAGAGATATGAAAGACAAAAACTGAGGAGCGGTACAATCGCAAGCTAGTTATTAATGAGCAATCACTGGTCATTATCAGAACAGAATCGTGGAGTCAGTTAAACACTTCCTTCTTTTGCCCTTTACTGAAGGATAACCGCTAGAGAAAAGTTAAGGATCACGGACAAGGAAATGCTAAAGAAAGGAAAACGTGGGGACAACTGAGAACTCGTCATGAAGAACACAACCGCTGGAAACTGTCAAGAGGCAGTTATTGTACAACTATTATAGATACCATTAGTCATCTACTAGAAAACGCTACCCCATCAATTTAATGGTATGGACATAACCGATGCTATTTGTTGCAAACTCATTCAGAGATTAGGGGAAAAAAAAGGCAAATGACTTAGATGGTGCGTTTTGTCAGGAGGATTAGCTATGGCTTAATGAAAAGTACATTTATTACTCTCATCATGCTAGAATATAAACGTTAATCTGTCCTTGTTGTGTGATATTGGCTGACTGATACGGAATCGGTTGTGACTCGCAAGCTCTCGTGCTTTGAGAAAGATAGAAGTCGTATTTGAAGGCTATTTAGAAGGGGGCCAATCTAATCTTGTCCATGTATCATCCTGATTCTAATTAATTGAGAGTATATACATTAAATCATACACTCCACCCACAAATATGCGATATGTATATTTATAGTAATTATGACGTCAGTGCAATGGTAACATTGCTTTTATTCATAAGCTATACCAAGTCTATTGTAATAATACCTTGGACCTTATATAATCTCATGAAAAAAATCAATGGAGTCGAGTTTGCGACACGGGATTACATGATGTAATAAACATGGCAAATTGAATCACTCGTCGGTCGAGAATCTCTAAACATGTCGATACATGTCGCTTAAGTAGTAAGCTTGTGAGTAAATTTTGCCATCCATAACCGATGATATACAATATGATGCAATTACTAATCAACAACTTGAGGAGGAAAAATTCACACTAATAAGAAATTATGACATCAAAGTAGTGTCATTTTTCCAATACCATGGGCATATACATGACCAATACTTAAGCAAAAGGAGGCCATTTATAAATGACCATACAAGACATCATAACAAAACAAACCGGGGCGTCTTATTATTATTGGTCTTTGCCATCTTATATTTGATATCGTCAAAGGAGCTAATCAGTTGTACCCTCCTCGTCCGGTGGTATTATAGCCATCTTCGAGTAGCTTGCGTCCTGCACATAGACGATGAGTCAAGAAAAACGAGATATTTATTTATTTATTTAGTTTATTAAATAGGGTAATGCAAAAATTATATTAATAAAAGTTGGCCAAAACTCTACGTAGCTTTCCAATGCGAAAATTTATGAAAATTACATTGATAAAATAATGTCATATCCAATCACATACAAAACCAAAGGAAAGACAAGATGGATAGGATCCAATGTCAATATTTGAAGCCTTAAAAGAGGAGAAACTTTTTGAATTGCATCTTTTCAAAACGGGTACCACATGGAAAAAAATTGGATAGCTGACAAGTCAAAGGAACTGGACATGTATTGCATTGTATTTCTTAATCAAAACGTTCAAAAATTTTATGGTACCCTATAAAAGATATTATAAAAGATATTTCGAATTATGAAAAAGATTTTTGACAAATATTGTTTAAATTGGTCCGGCAAAATCGAAAGAACGTCGATCTTGCCTATATGATTAGCATCTTACATAAATTCTGTGTTATTAAACTTACGGCACATATATGCATATAGAAAATGTAAATTATTCTAAACACAGACCGAGTTGAAGCTCTGGAACTGCCTCGGCCACAGCAGAAATGGCCAACTCAGTGGACATAAGCAAGAAAAACACCAAAAAGATTGCCATCACCACCACATTGATGGTCTTGGAGAGGATAAGATCTGCCATTATATCTAGAGACGAAGGAAGTGTTTTTGGGAACAGATGCTTGCTTTTGGGTAAAGGGTTAGGGGTGGAGAGATCTTGTTTTAGGATCAAGTATTTATAGAGAAAGAGAATGGCATGATTGGGGCTTGGTTTGACTCATTCCCTTGCATACTTGGGGTTTCGTGGAGCAGAGGGGTAGATTATATTGACTTCTAGGATTACAATAATGCCGGTCTATTTGCGGAGTTGGATACTTTGACAAGTCGTGGTTTTCTTGCTTTATCTTTATGAGGGAAAAAGAGTCATAGGCGAATAAATCAAGAACTCATCAAGTACTTCTCTAATTATTAAGTACGACGCGAGCTAATATTCATGTAGATTGTCCCAACATTTAATGTTTTTTTATTTGATGATGTGGGAATTCGATATGTCTCATGCTTGTAATTCATGCACATCTCTGTTCTTTATGGCTAATTAAACAAAATGGATAAACATGAGTTGCAACTTTATAAAAATGGCGCGTTTAGCATTATTTAACTTCATACAAAACTATGTAGAGCTTAGGGTATTGACTAATTAAGAGCATTAAAGTAGCATCCTTTCCAATATGCACATGCGATTGTTTGAATTCGTATGCTGAGAAATATCTATAGTCGTTTTCTTATATTGATGTTTGTACATTATGTACTTAAAATAAATGTCGCATTATTTTTGTAAATCGATTTCGTATACCAATCTTAAACATGATTCGTAAACTTCTCCATTTTTATTTTTTATTGATGCTTGTATGTTACATACTTAAAATTAATGCCGCATTATTTTTATAAATTGATTTCACATACCAATCTTAAACATTATTTAAAAACTTTCTCCTCCGTAAAGACCTTCAAATATTGAAACTACATCCTAGATCCCAAATCAATCCTCAGGCCCCACATCTAAAAGGTCCCAATGAAAAAACCTGACCCGTCTCTCCAAGGGGAATGGGACGTATAGAGTTTTGTCCTTCTTCCATGAATATTCTTTTCCCATTTCTCTATTTACTCAAATGACACCACATTAGTGTCATTAGATGTGAACGATGCGAATTTGTCCTCCTTGAGTCGTCGATTAGTGATTGCATCATATCGTAGTTGGTCAATTATGAAGGGCAAAATTTACTCACATGCTTGCTACTTAAGCAAGTAAGTCAATGAGTTTTAAAAGCATATCACGTGACGCTAATATTACTATAGGTGATTATGTCATTTTAATATTGTGTACTACGATGTGAGGTAGTACAAAATCCACATGCAAGATGAATACAAAATGGTTTTGTCTTTCCCCATGTAATTTTCATATGATGCGATTCTTAAGAGGTCATTTTTATAAGATTATTTTTCTCAAGTTGGAAGTTGAGTTTTCTTCACAAGCTAAGAGGTCATTTTCATAAAATTATTTTCCTTGAGAAACAAACGAAGCTTTTTTTTTTTTTTTTCACAAGCCAAAATGAGATTTTCTTTTTCCCACAACTGCATAAGATACTTCGGCTAGTATTTCTTCTCTATTTGTGGCCCAAAGAGCTATCATCCCTTTCACAGGGCTCCTGCCAACTTAGGAAGATTCCCCCGGCATTGACCATTACAATGCCGGCAAAAGACAGCGAAAGTGAATTCTTCCAGCGTTTTGACCGTTGCCCGCAACCAATGCAATGCTTATAATATCATTACTTTGAAATCTTCAGAATGGATGCGCAATGAAGGAGGTAACGACTAGTTACGGGTCTGAAAAAATAAAAGGAAGAAAAGGCCGAGCTATTTCTGGTTCAAGCTTGATCGAAATGCGTTAAAAAGGGGTCTATGTCAAACCCATTTAGATTCATTTTTAACTACTCTTTGTTTTTTAAACCTCATTTGTCTAACTCCTTCATAGAATTAGTGACCCACTTGAAATCTAGCCCAATAAATTTGAGTTAAAAAAAAAAGAAGGGTTTAACGGACCCATTTTGCCACTTCGAATGAAGATTAATATATGCGGGGACAATCATCGCCCTCAACAGCGCAGCTGACTTGGGCTATCGCTGCTAGCTTGGGCTCTCTCCCCTTCACAAATGGGAGAAGTTCGAATCCCAGAGGCATTGTTAGGGATTCTTACCTAGAGTACTGTGGTGGTGGGTCCTGCAGTTGTTCCCCCAGGGTTTGCTTGCCAGCTATTGGCTTGCGGGGTTCCCTAGGTTACCAAAAAAAAAAAAAAAAATTGAGGGGACGCCAATTGTGGGATAAATAATGTTGGATGTGTGAAGATTAATTTATTGATGTAATTTGCGAAATTAATGTGTCACAAGACTCATTACATGCTTGAAAAGGAGATACTGTACAAAAATTCCTAAACCTTTTATTCAACGGCTAATCCAGCTCTAAACATTTTAATTGTGTTAATTTAATTTCAAAATTTTCAACGATGTGCTAATGCAAGCCTATGGATAAATTTTAGTTGGAAATCATTAATATGGATGTTGGTTTTTTTATGTAGCATGGTCTACACTGACAAAGATAATTTTTAATATTTTTACATTGCCTTTCCTTTTTTATTTTATTTTATTTTATTTTCTTATCTTGATTGGCCATAGGTGAGGGCCGCACTTGTCGATCGCAGGCAAGGGTCGCCCTTGTTGGCCACAAGCAAACTAGGGCAAGGGATGGTTGGTGAGGGCCACAACACCCTTGCCCATATCTGGTGAGGGTGATGACAACCCTTGCCCTTGCTATATTTGGCATGGGCAATGGTCTCTTAAAAGAGGGCTAGCTGCCTTTTGTTGATAACAGGGAAAAAGTATATATATATGAAATGGAAAATTATCCATGTCAATGTATTGGCTTATGACAAAAAAAAAAAACATACCGGCTGGCGTTCACATCAAAGATTTTTGACTAAAGTTGGTTGGAGTGACTATATAGTAAATCGTCAAAATTATTTCGATTAAATTATAATAGAAATTTTTATTATTGAATTTATCGTCATATCATGAGTTTAAAATTTTTTGGACAATTATCCCTTCTCAAAAATGGCAAATCATTGAAATACCATATTGTGCACATTTGACACTGACTATACTTTTGAAGGGTGTCCACAAGTTACATGTATAGGTACATTTTGGAGTAATTTCCCTTTCCACTTCGGAGATTGGCTCCCAATCAAATCATAAATCCATTTTAACTTTTCTTTTGATTCTTTATGCACAAAAGCTTTTTCTTTCAAATTGGATCATGGATTTTTCTATAATAAGTTTGGTCATCCACATTTTTAATCGGGATATGACCGGTCAGGATAGAATTTATAATTAAGAAATTTTGTTATATCATATTCATTATTTGGTGAATTGTAATAATAAAATCGAATATATTTACATAATATTATTTTATTTTATTTTATTTTATTGTATAAATGATATGTCAGTGTAAATGAAACTAAAAGTTAACAAAAATATATGGTAAAAATCTCTTGCAATACTATTCCCTAATTTAATTTAATTTTCTTTTTAAATTTTGTATCCTCTCTTTTTTAATTATTTTATATATTATTTCTTGTTTCCCCCTTTGTCATTCTCTAATAAAATTTTATTAAATAGTAAACTAAACTAGTATACCTAAAATACAAAAAATATCTAAAATATGTAATAAATGTAAATATAAATATATTTATTTATTGAATTTATATTATAAGATTGAATTAAAGTTGAACATATAAATAAAAATAAGATTAAATTAAAAAACTATATTTTTATTTTTGTTACTTTGAATATATTAGAATTCAAATATTATTTAGATTGAAATCTATGTCAATTTTGTTATTTTGATAAGTTTGTTATTTGAAAAAATATAACTTTCCTATTTTGGATATTATAAATCTTATCTACCTATATAATACCTCCCCTATGGGATAATTTTGTTCGACTTATATCCCTCTTCTATAAGATTTTATTTTATCTTGAATAGACATCAAACGCAAAATATGATAAATTTTATTATATCTTGAATTTTATTTTGATTGCCAAATAAAAACTAAGCGCATTCGCTCATTCAATATGTTAAAAGGTGCATTTCAATTGGATTGGGATAAGCCAACGTAAACTCTAAAGGACTTATAAGGCTTTAGGAGAAGGGCAATTTTGTCCCAAATTCAAAAAAAAATTATTACAAAAATAAAATATACTCTCCACACGATCAAAGCAAATAAAGATGGACATTTTCCAGCTAGGTGAATTTACCAACCAAATATTTGGAAGAAAAAGAATTTTTCAACTCTCATCTGGACATAAATTAAGCAATTTTAGTCAAACTGCGACTGTCATACTGAAACTTGAAGAGCGGATGTTTGGTATGAATATGGTTCTTAACTCTCGACTTTTTACTTTAATTGTTCGAGTTAAATCAATCTTCGAGAACGTTATTTTTTCTTAACTTTTCCATGTTAAATTTTCAAATATTTTTAGAATTTTAATAATATCATATGCCAATGTTTGTACGTTTCACGGGTTTTGAGCTAAAATAAGATTTAGATGTGTGGACCGCAAAAATTGAAAGGGAAATGTAAGAATTGTAAAGTTACGCAACTCCAAGCACAACAAAAGACAAGTATAGCATCTAAAAGTCAATTAAACATTTTTCATATTTTCCCAAGAATGTCAATAGTTGGGCTCACTTGCTTTATCATATATCTACTAATGATGAGGAAACAAAAAGAACATTAGTTTGACGGAATGGATTAGCGCGAGCTGTGGCTTTAAAAAAAAATGCAGCATCATTTTAACTTCAATACAAACTGCGTAGATCCTAGGAAATTAATTAATTAAGAGCACAAAAGTAGCATTTCTTCCAATTGTTGGGGCAATTGTTTGAACTCGTACACATACAGTTACTGACCATCCGCCCCCAGCAAAATAAACTATAATGACTTTACATGACCTAACCAGTAAAATGGAAAAAATAAAAAAAGGAAGTGAAAAATAAGAATAAGCTACAAATTAAGAGTTAAGAATCTAACATCCCAAGAGCTCTTTTCTTGTCGTATGAATTACATACATAGACACACAAAGTACAGAATGCAGTAAATTGGCGCGTACTATCAGTCTCGGCCATCACAGAATTCATTCTTTCACGAAAAAGACATAATTCCTCACCTCAATCTACTCCTCACAAACGCATCAGCAGCAATTTACCTGTACTTTTAATTTAATACATCAATATTATCAGCTAATTTAGATGAATCGAGATTATTACATAAAGCATTGAAAACGGATCAAGGCTGAGGTCATCAGAAATGACTTAGCGGTTAATATCGATTAGATTTATGCAACCTACACAATTAGTACAGGGAATCATTCAAGCAGACAACATGAACTCAAGTCAGATTCGAAGCCAAATTCATACTGATGCGATTCAGTCATTTCATCAAACATGTGGTGATCAGTTCAGACAAGAGATCTAACTCCAGCATCGAAGCATCTAATCCAATCCAAGATATCACAACAGCATCAAACTGGGTTCATATCATTAATAAATCATTAATCAGAGACGATTTCACTCAAATCTCAATAAGACTTCTCCGCCTTTTTTTGGTTCTATCCAAGAATAGCTGAGAACAAAGCATATGAAGGTAATGTGCAATTACCGGTCACGAACTGCGATTGGACTAGAAATAGGAAGTCCTGGAAGCGTCGCCAGTGACAATGCCAGTGAAGGAGCTTCCGACAGACCCTGAGTGCTTCAGACTTCTCAGCCAAAAAACAGAGTCAAATGGAGTATTGGCGGTGCGACTTCAAAACCTCAGAGGCGTCTACAACACGCATAAGCCCAACCATAGCAGGAACCCTGAAAAAATTAAAAAGAAGTATCGAGAGAAAGTTTGACAAAGGAATAACACATTAAAATTAGGCAGTCTAGTTAATCAGTAAGACGATAGTATGATATTCGATTCCTTGAAAGGATACACTAGTGAAAGTTAAAGACAGATTCATTGTATAAGTTGCAGTTGAAGTACAAAAAAGAATCTACATCAAAGAAGAGAAACAATATCATGTTAGATGGTGTTTGAAATCCATGGAGCGTACTTTATGATTAAGGAACAAATTTGTATATGCAGATTATGCATAAAATGAGTTTAATTTCCCATACTTCAAAGTGCGGACAATTTGTGCCCAGCAACCAACTGGGTTTTGATTCAAGCCCTAGTTGATCCATGATGTTAATGACCAGCATTAAGTACCTAAGATATGAAATTCTTGCAACATCCAATCAGGCAAACAATATCATATAGCAGAAAAATGCCAGACCTAGAAAACATTATCATATGGCCATATACACACTAGTTGAAGGCAGTGCAACACATATTAATATGGTTTAGCACCCGTCAGATCCAATCTCTAAGAAATAAAGAAGATCAAAGATCGATCTTTGACCCCATCAAGACACATTTTTAGTCGGAAAATACAAAATCAAAGTGCAAATTTTCCACAAGAACGATAATAAAAGCTGTCACCAAGATGTAGTTAGAATAGATAAATTTCCAGAAAAAAGCTACAAGCCAAGAAGTGTCTTAAGGAGTTTCATGGAATTTTAATGAGTACATATCCTAAAACTGATGACTATTATTTGATGTCTCTTTGCATAAGTCACAAATTTCATAACTTCACTTGAGCGAAAATTATCATCAAAATATTGTTAGCAAAATATTCGAATGCACTTGCCAATGTAAATAAATTTTGTTGCAGAAACGCCTAATGTTTATGACATCTGTAGTAACTCATCGATTTATTTACTGTACATTCACTTAGAAATCACAAATCATAGAAAGGTAGATCTTTGTGTCAAGAACCTCAATTTTCCCCGAAAACAAACCCATTTACCTTCACTTTAATTTAGGTTGACAATTTATTGTAAGCATTAATATATTTGAAAAATTAATGAATTATACAAATAAAATTTGGTAAGTTAGATAAAAATTGTTAATTTACATTCTATAAATAAATCAGTAATTTAACCAAAAAAAAAATCAGTAATTCATAGAAGTATTGATAAGATACCAACAAGTCACTTAAAAATAAAAAGTCGTCAAGTTTCTTTCTTACCAACAATAGAGACCAACACATGTTTGCTTTTCACTTTTCGCAATTTTCGATATATGATCTATTCAGAAATTGAGTTCATTTTTGTTGATGGCCTTTCAAATCTTTTCAGCATATATATAGCACATTCGTAGACAAGCGATATAGAATTATATCGACACACCAAATGTTTACTACGTATTAAGCGACATAGAGATGGGAGTAAGCAAACAGGAGGAGAATCAGGCCAGCGTTGCCATCCATCGAGAAATAAGGGGAGGAGAAAAGAAGAAACAGAGAAAGGAGAAGGTTCAAACCCACCTTATAATTCTTGTAAGAGTGGACAGAGCCAACGGAATGTTTATTAGCTGAGGAATATTTCCAGCCATGTCTGATGTCTATGTTGAAATCATCTGGCAATTTGGTGTTTGACACATTAATCGACCCTTTCAATTGTGAGCAGTATTGAATTACTAACTTCCGCAAAAACTCCAACTCGTCAAGGCCCTCAACAACCTGTAGCTCATTGCAGCCCACGATGTGTAGATTCTCGAGCTTCTTTAAGTGTGATAAACCACGAACACCTTGCAAATAATGACAAGCACTGACGCGAAATGAACTCTGCAATTCCGATGCACCAAGTACTTGTACTTGCAGTATCTTTGGGCACCTGACAAGGATGAAAAATCTTAACTTATATAATACTCTTGACAGAAGAATTAGGGTCCCTTCCTCAATAATCAACTCATTAGCAGACTCTACTTCACCCATGTACGCTAGCCTTCCCAAGGACTTGCACGATACGATGGAGAATAGTTCCAATGATTCAAACACCCCAGCAAATTGGATCTCAACTAGCTTTGGGCACCGATGTATACGAACGGTTTTGAGCTTCCTCATGTTTGATAGCCCGAATCTCTCAAGAGATTTACCGTCAAACAGAAACAACTCTGCTAAATTTTGAAGTAGAAGCCCGTTGAGTTGAATTTCTTGCACTCGAGAGTAACAGAGCTCTAAACTTGACAAATTTTCTAATTTGGATGAGAGCAATATGGTTGAATTTAAGTCATTAAGGGTTAAATTTAGCAAGGACGGTGGAAGTCGTGTGAGTGGTCAAAAGTCCATATGAGACAAATTCAATTCCTTTAATTGAGAAAGGGAAGCTAACTCAGATGGAGCAGGGACATTGAGAAGTCTCAAGTTCAACCGATTCAGTTTGGATAACCTCCCAATCCACCCTAAGTCACTGGTACAAATTTTACTTCCTTGTCTCTCACCAGAGTTACCAGATAGGTCCAACATAACCAAATTAGTCAAATTTGAGAGATCTGGGATCACCCACAATGATCTAGATGACACTTCTAGATTGTTCAAACTTGTAGGAAGTGTCGGTAGTTCTCGAATCTCATCGCATTTCATCAACTCGAGAGTTTGCAGGCAAGGAAGTAGATTTATTGTCTCTGGAACTTCACTGATGCAAGTGCCCTTCAAGCATAGGATTCTTAAATTAGGCAAACTCCCTATTGCCAAAGGAAGTCGACCTTTTAAACCCGAACTACAAATTCGAAGCACTTCTAGATTCTGAAGCATTATAGGACTAGGTAACTCCCATGAATTTAGTTTAATGTCAAAGTGCAACTCCCGTAATGATTTCAACTTCCATACGGAAGCTGGGAGTCGAGTCAGTGGACAACCTTCAACAGAGAAGTGTTTCAAATTCACAAGGTTCTCAATCTCTTTAGGCAAATCTTTGAGAGAATGGCAATACCTAATCTTTAGATCAATCAGAGACTCCAACTTCCCAATAGAGCCACCAATTTTCCTCAAATTATCACATGATTCAATTATAAGCCTCTCTAAATTTGGGCATCCGGAGAAGTCTGGCATTCTGTTTATGTTGCGACACCTTTTAAGAGAAAGAACCTTCAATTTTCCTGCCATCTGTCAAAATAAATGCAATATTCAATTGATGAACATTCAAATATTACTTCCAAAGAAAATAAAATAGAAATAAGCACATCACACACCTTGATTAAGCTCTGTAGCTTCAAGTGATCTATGCAGGCATCGTTTGAATATTCAAGAATGACCACATTCTTTAAGCAAATATTGGCTGGCTTAAAAAACAAGTGAGGAGGATTTCTCCAAATAATCCACCTTAAATTGGTAAGACTATTCACTAAGTTACCGCTGAAGGTTCCCGAATCTAATTTGAGGTACCTTAGATGTTCAAATCTTCCAATCTCTTCGCTTTTAATCGTGACCTTAGGTTTATCGCCTAGATCAAGATCCAGTGCTTGAACATTCTTCTTCATCTGCAGTTAAGAGCAAGAAATGAGGGATAGTTAGTATTTCATTTCAAAGGAAAAGGATTACAATGGGAAAACGAGGAAGGAGAAGAGAAAATCCTTATGCAATATAGACAAATTTTAGTAGTGAAACTAATAGTTTTTTCCTAAGGTATATTACCTCCTTTGTTCTTATTGCATCCAGGACCTCGTCGTGAATCCATATCCTACTCCGCTCTCCAGGATTTACTGGATTTTCTTGACGAACTATTTCCCTTCCGAGATCTCTGAGTTGATCATGCATCCAAAATGCATTTTCCACAATCTTTACCAACGACATGCTAACAAGGACATCAAGTCCTGTATCTGGGAAAAAATCACAATCTTTCCACATGTACATTGGATACATCATATGCTCACCAATGAAAAAGCATGCAACATCGAGGAAAATTTGTTGTTGCTCGAAAGTTAAGGCATCATAACTGATCTTCAACTTTCCAAAAACATCTTCGTGAGGTGCTTTGCTTAACTTATCCAATGTTTCGTTCCATATTTGCTGCCTTCTATCAAAGAGGAATGAACCAATTACTTCAATTGCCAATGGAAGTCTCCCAATGGCAGATACGATTTCCCTTGAAAGTTCCTTGTAATCATCTGATGGAGAGTCTTTGTTAAATGCATGCCTACTAAAAAGCTCAAGCGCATGATCACTACTCATCACCTCCATTTCATATTCTAAGATCTGATATTTTGGTCTAATGATTCGAAAAACATCTTTATTTCTAGTTGTAATCAATATTCGAGATCCTGGATACAAACTATTCCTTCCAACTAATTCCTCCACTTGTTTGCTGTTGGCAACATCATCAAGTACGATTAGGACTTTCTTATTCTTATTGTTAAGTGCTTCTTCAGTCCTCTTTGTTCCATAATCAATTTCGTCAATGCTCCTTGCTCCTGCAGTATGGCCGATTTCGGATAATAATTCTTTTTGCAACTCAATTAAGCCATTAGTACTTGACGACTTCGCTTGAATATTTTCAAGGAAACAACAACACTTTCCAAAATGAAAAGAGAGTTGGTTGAAAACCACCTTGGCAAGAGTCGTTTTACCGATACCTCCCATGCCATAAATTCCAATGAGCCGCACACCGCCAGAATCAACATCTAACAATTCATTTACAGCCATCACTCGATCATCAATTCCGACTAAATTTTCAGTCACTGATCTATGTTTTATCTTCAGCTTTTTCACGACCTCCTCAACTACCAATTTAATCACATCAACATAGCTGCCACAATGGGGGGAAAAATTAGTGAGGGAAAAATGCAAAATCACGACTACCTGATTAGAAATGATGTTATTCAAGCACCAGATAAGCAGCAAACTATTCAGACAACAAATGGGACTTTCAATCTAGAAGTGACCTTCTAAAGAGTCCATATTGGACATAACGTCCCACCAAAACATACTTTTAAAGCATTTGGCAATGCATGTGTCTTTCCATAACCGAAAACATAACTTGATTCCAACATGAGATTAGCAATCTTGGAATTATATAGGTAACATTTGTGAAAATAGATATATAAATATTTAGGCTGTTAAAATTGATATGTTGTGATTTATGTTCAAGCAAAAACTATAGAAATTGGACCAGGTGTATCCAAGAGGAGATATGTTTAGTGTATTGAAAGATTAAACAATCAGATAGGATTGTGCACGGCATTTTCATTATCCCATTCTTTTTCTTCCCATTGCCAACAATCAATTATTAGTTTAGCTACCTACCTATTACATAATAGTTCGCCCACTATATAAGGTGACCTTGCTAAGTAGTTTCACCTTTTGTGACTAATGTAGCATAGGTTTGTTCATTTAGTAATACTATAGTAGAAGCCCCACCTCAATCGTACTCAAATCCTTCACATCTATGATCCAGTGTTAAGGAAAATTGGGAAAACAAACATCTTGAAGTAGCCAGCTTACCCTCTGTACTCCTTCACTTCCCACCCCTTTATCGCAGCAACCTCCATGAGAGCCGTTCTCCAGGCATCTACTTGCTTAGTGCTCAACTTCTTCTCATGCTCCAAATTCAGTATGGCATCACGATACAACGGAGTTTTCAACTTAACATCGTCGGGTTCCACATCGAAGAAAATAGGTAGGATCTTTTTTTTACCTTCCGATATGGAAGTGTTTGCCACAATCTGCACGAGCTCGTGGAGGCACCATTGGCTCGAAGCATAGGTCCGAGAGAAGACGGGTATGTAGATCCTGGAGTTGTTGATGGCTCGCTGAAGCGATCCATCGATCCTTTCACCGGCACGAACCTCTTCATCGTCTCGAAAGACGCATATTCCAGTGTCGGTCAAGCTATGAAATAAGACGTCGGTGAATCCAACACGAGTATCAGGTCCTCTAAAGCTTAGAAACACTTGGTACTTGCTTCCTAATGAAATTCCTTTGTCTGAGCTCGCCATAGCATTAGTTTGCTCTGCTTAGTGTCTCTCTCTTGCCGTTTGTGTGGGCTAGGGTGCGCCTGAAGAAGGAATGTGATCCTTCGTTGGCCCTTTGGTGTTACTGAGACTGACCTGATGTTTTCAATGGAGAATGTGGTTGTGTCAACATCAACACGTACTTTAAAAGAAATTATTTAAAGAACATTGATATTCTTTAATTCACTAGTGCGTAAAGAATCGAACATGAAATTAGAGGGATGGAAAGAGAATCTAATCTCAAAGGCGGGGAAGGAAACGTTGATCAAAGCTGAGATACAAGCTATTCTTCAATATGCAATGTCAATTTTCAAACTCCCAGTATCGATATGTCAGTCTACAGAGAAGAGAATTGCTGCATTTTGGTGGAAAAATAGTGAATCTAGAAGTGGTCTTCATAGGACGAGATGGTAAGTGCTCAAAACTAGGAAAGACAAATGGGCTTCAAGGATTTACGGGCTTTTAATAAAGCAATGCTTGGGAAGCAAGCATGGAGGCTTTCTCAAAATCGATGCGGTCAAATCCTCAAAGGAATTTACTTTCCTACAAGATCCATTTGGCAAGCAGGGAGGGGCTTTCGCCCCTCTTGAGGCTGGCAACGCTTGTTGATGGGAAGAGATAATATTTCAGAATCAGTCATATGGTCAGTGGGTACAGGAAAAAGCATCGACATCCGGGAAGACAAATGGTTAAAAAGAGGAACCATAGTGGGTCTGGCAAACTTCAGTGACCCAACTAAAGTTGCTGATTTAATCATAGAAGAGGAGAAAAGGTGGGATGTTCACACTCAAGTCTTTTTGATGAACAAATAATAAGTGAAGTCCTAGCAGTGCCGCTTAATTCTTGTGCTATACGAGATAGATTGATGTGGATGGCTACTAAATCAGGTGCCTACAGAGTGAAAAGCGCCTATAATCTTATTAGAGAGTCAGAAAACCCACAACATAGCATGCAAGCGACGTCGACATTTCAGCCATCCCACAAACTATGGTACCATATTGGGAACATGAAGACCCCCCTCTTAAATTAGGATTTTTCTCCGGAGTAAATGTCAAAATGCTCTTCCCACAACAGAAAATCTCTATGGGCGGAAAATCTTACCTCGGCCAGCATGCCCAATTCGTGATCAAGAAGCAGAATCAGTGGAACATCTATTCTCGCTTTGTCCACGAACGAAGTCAATTTGATCGGATCCTGAAGTAAAAATCCAAATTTCGCGTCAAAACCTTTCGCGAATTGAGGTTTGGCTCCAAGGCATAGTTGAACAGCCAGGAAATTCACTGACGTTCGAAGAAATTGCAACCCTTTTGTGGTCCATTTGGAAAGCAAGGAATGACTTTGCATTTCGAAGGTTACCCCAAATTCGAGAAACCCTAATTGACTCGACAGAAGCATTACTCAGCAATTTCAGCAAGTGGAACAAGCAAAGTTCGAAACTTTACATGGGAACGACTCAATTGACTCGAAATTGGATCCCACCGAAGCCTCTTACCTTCAAAAATCAACATCGACGGAGCGTTTATGGAAGGAGCAACGGTAGGGGCGATCATCTCGGGAGTTCTTCGAGACGCGTCGGGAACCCTTCTCGACGGTTTCGCAAAGACGATTCCAGCTTCATCGGCGATCCAGACGGAGTACTTGGCCTTGATCGAAGCTCTGAAATTATTTCGGTCAAAGTGAGAGAGAGATGGATATCGAATCTGATTTGTCTGGAGATGGTGGATGCTATTCTGCAAGATAAGCACTTGCCATGGGAGATGCCGTCTTTAGCGGAAGAGGCCAGAATTCTGTTCTTGGCCCATTGAGGTCATTATTTTATTTTATTTTATTTTTGCATCTCATTTATTGTCGCTTTGTTGATAAAAAAGGAAATAAAGAAAAAATGGTCTTCTTGAGGCACTTTTTCTCTAGATATTATGGGTGCGTTTGGTAACGTTTTGTTCTTTTTTTGTTCGGGAACGAAACAAAAAAAAGTGTTTTGTTCAGAAACAGTTTTTGAACAAAAAACGCGTTTGGTAAGTGTAAAAAAAAACTGTTCTTGAAATAAAAAAAGAACAGAAACACGTTTGTAGCTGCAGTTAATTTTTGTTCCTAGAATAAAAAAGAACAGAAACACGTTTGGTAAATTGTACAAAATTTCTGTTTTTAATTTTTTTTTTTAAAATGCTTTTTTTCTAAATAAAGTTTAAACGAGAGGAGAATTATCATTCATAGCTTAGCCCTTAAATGCTTTCAATGGCCAAGGCGAGGCATCCGTTGAAACCTTGGATGGTCTTTGACTTGGATGGTCTTGGAAGTTAAGGCACATAAAACGTCCCTTTTATAATGTATTTCAGGTCTCTAAGCACACGATTCATGGACCCATCAACGCTCGGAACCACTTAGGTAACCCGATTGATGTGAAAAGAACATATCAAACGGTTCTACTTCTATAGTTTTCTCGACAAAGTAAAGCCTTTATCGATGTTTTCGGTATGTTAAAGATAGATTAACATCACGGGATTTGTACGATAGGCTAAAAATGAACGGTTCCAAAACACTCTCGGTTTTCCAGCGGCGGGCTTGATTTAAGAAACCTCGGTCCATGAGATATGCGGTTTTATTTTTATTTTTTGGTTGTGGGGAGGGGGTTCAAAACAGCTTCTTCTTCTTTGCCATTGGTCAGTGGCTTTCAATCGCATATCATTAATCGCGGGCATCAGTGACTATTGCCACCGTTCACCGTTGGTCACGGAGAGAGTCGAATTCCTTTTATTGTTGTAAGAGGACTGGAATTGTTGGATTCATAACGATGTCATGTGACCAAGAAAGAGAAACCATCACATTGGGGGAAAACATGGTTAATTTGGAAAGTCCATAACGGGGCTCAACAAACAAAACTCCGTCTTCTTATTGCAGATGGGCCTTCCGCACATGGATAGTTACATTTTGGTCCATCCAAGGAAGCTCCAAATTTCTAGGCACTTTGTTTCTATGCCTAATCTCCGGTTTATACATCGGACGAGTAAGAAATTATGAAACCTCTCGGTATTCAAGTATCGGCAGCATTTCCAACTAATAAGAACACCGGCAAAGAAGAGTTCAGATGACAAACTTGGAGGCGGGGATTTTGCATCTTCTCCCACTTTATTTCCTGGTACACACGAAAAAGACGGCCAATTAGATACATTAGCAATTAATTTCAGATAGTGCGATACTTGGTATACCCGGAACCATGACCAAAAAAGGCACATACATCACACAATGACTTGTCATAGAATATGTATGAAGAAGATCTACATATGTGTACATCGACAACCATCTACTGTTTATCTATCTCGAAAGTGTGATATGAGTATTCCCTTATGAAGATCTACATAAGCTATACCCAATGGCAATTCTTATAATGCATTAGAAAACTACCCTGGCATGAAATGGAAGGCCACAAAGATGCTAGAGCTGCTTAAAAAGAAACGCTCTTTAAGTCTCAACGATGTTCCTCTAGACAGATCTATATCCCAGCCAATACATGCACTTATACATGCGGACATGAGATGATAAAGTCTGGGCACTAGTAAAGGCGATCAACCCCACCCCCTCTCTCTCTTCGACACACACGATTGGGAAACATAAAGGATGCAAGATTTCCAATCATTAAGAGCAAAAATGGGTGGTTACACTTGCCAATACTCTTCCCTTGCTCAACTAATTGACAATCGGTAGCAAAGCACAAACAAATGTCGAATACTCTTCAAATCTGGAAAAAAGCGTCTTGTGACCTAGAACTGGTATATCCAATTATTTTGTCGAGACATAATTACTTAAAATCACTTGTACCTCATTCTCTTACCTTGCAAGAATCTTTTTCTCATATGACATCTTCGATATTAGGACTCACAAAGTGAAAAGGGAAAAAGATTGTTTTCCTAATTCGGTTCTCTTTGGTTTAGAGGCACTAATGCATTGCTTCATCATTAAGAAACCAGTTCTAGGTCATGAGATATGTCCTTTTTAATTCAGAAATGTAGAATGACCCCTTCCTGCAGGCTGCGAGAGAGAGATATAATTGCCTAATAACACAGGTTCTAAAAAATCTAACTCACTTCTTGGGTATAATTTAACTATTCACACCCCATGTCCTCATTTGCTTCCGGAAAATTAACTCTTCAAAAACTTTGGAAAGAGAAAGATCACCAAGTACATCACATCCAGGGTTCAAATTGAGTTGCAAAAGGGATAGCCCACGCTTCTCCAACCCAAACAATATCAGCATTTAATAAGCGCACCATCGTTAAAGGACTTGAAACCTAAGTCGTAAGGCATCTTCAATAAGGATTTTGTATGTGCTTCATCAGCTTCCCTCCCGGGGTTATTCAAATGCCCCACAGGCCACATTCCTATAGCCTTTACTCGGTTCAAGGTTTATTATCACGTAAAAGAGAGAGACTCGAAGCAAGAATGGGAGCAAATACGAGAGACCGAAGCAAGAATGGGGCGAGTATTCCTCCTAAGTGTCCTATGGAGACAAAATTTACAGGGCACAAGCACACAATGAGCCTACAACAGAAATGTATTCAAGAAAACTAGTAGTAAAACAGAAAAAACATGATCAAACGTTCCGTGATTGCCACTTCAAGAAATTTGCTGGATAATTAAGCGCAAAATTTGACAGGATACCCTTCTAACCAATTACATTACCCTAATCAAAGAACCCTGTGGATGGTCTAGGATTAGCACCCATCTTAGCATCAAAAGCTCCCTAACCAATCAAATCACACTTACGGCAGCCCAAAACAAGAGATGCCTCGTAGTCTAAACTCTACCCTGTTGTTCTTCAAAACTGTTTACGTAATTCCATATGCACGTTTGTGGCCACATTAGAAGAGTAGCCAATTAAACAATCCACAGCCACTTTCAATCAAAAAGATCAATGAAGCGGCGCTGATTGGGTTTTCCACGAAATGTCTCTTCTCAACTCGTGCCCGAGATGTTCACGACTTCGAACAGACGGTTAGAGCACCCCGGTTTTCTGCAATCTAGTACTCGTGGATCGACAACATCGAGAAACTTCATAGAGAGAGAGAGAGAGAGAGAGAGAGAGAGACCGGGCTGCGCAGCCGGGGCTTCGCCGTAGATGACTTTGAGCTTGGCGAGAGGGAGGAGAGCAGAGTCGGAGGCGGCTTCCGCGAACAGCTGCTGCTTCCAATCCCACATGGCCTTCTTCGTGGCCTTGTTCGACCGACGAGGAGTCCTTCTCGGCCTCGAGGGCCTCGATGTACCTCTCGCTGGTTCACCGACCTCACGCACGGGGCCGCGAAGGCGCCCACAGCGACGTCGATGACGATGTTGTTGTTTGCGACTTTCGTGAGCGCGGCCGCGCGCCCGCTCGCTGCCTCAATTGTCGGAGCTCGCCGAGGACCCGAGGGTTTTTCGACGGGGTTTTTCGGCTCGTTTTGCAGAGGGTGGATTGGAGAAGACGACGACCCAACTCGGCGTGAACCGAACTCAACTCTAGTCGGCGGGAGGGAGAGGGAGGGTAATATTTTACCTTCCAAAAAATCGAGCGAGCGTCCGGCGGTGGTCGGCGAAGGTTCGTCGCCGAAGCCCTCTTTGAACGGAGATGGAGGAGCGGCGGCAATTACCGGACTCGGAAGCTTCAGCCGGTTGACGGAGCACCACATCGGCGCCGGAGAGTCGCCGGAGGAGTCGCCGGAGAGTCCGCCCGAGTGGGAGGCGCCGGAGAGGGGAGACGTCGGGGGAGAAGCCGCACGGGCACGAACGAGAAGGGCCTGCAATTTTTGTTCCCGTTTTGTTCCAATTTTGTTCTTTGTTTTTGTTCTTTTTCAATTTGCGGAAGTGTTTGAGAAAGAAACAACAAAAAGTTGTTTCGATTTCATTCAATTTTGTTCGAAACGAAAAAAAACAAAAAAAGAACAGAAACGCAAGCAAACGCGTTTCTGTTCTTTTTTTTCTGCGGAACAGAAAAACAGAAAAAGTGTTTATAAACAGTTTTGAGAAATAAAAACATGCAGGGCCTATAAGATTTGCCGATGGCGCATAATAATTGTTGAAGTGATGAAGTCACGACCTTCTCCTAGTTGGTCAAAACATATAAGCAATATTTCGATGGAATGGTTTTTTTTTAGCTCATTTTATTTTTCTTTCGCAAGCCAAAATGAGATTTTCTTTTTCCCACAACAGCATAAGGTACCATGGGGACTAGTGTTTCTTCTAAGGTTTTGACCTTTGTCCGCAACCAATGCAACGCTTATAATATCATCACTCTGAAATCTTCAGAATGGATTCGCAATGAAGGAGATAACGACTTGTCACAGGCCAAAAAAAAAGGAAGAAAATGACGAGCTATTGCCCGTTCAAACTTGATCGAAATGTGTTAAAAAGGGGTATGTGTCATTGAGATTCATTTTAAACTGCTCTTTGTTTATTAAAACTCATTTGTTTAACTCATTCACAGAATTAGAGTGACCCTTTTGAAATCTAGCCTGACAAATATGAGTATAAAAAAAAAAGGAGTTAATGGACCCATTTCACCACTTCAAACGCAGTTTAATATTTTCGAGGGCAATCAATTGCAGGATAAATAATGTTGGGGGTTTGAAGATTAATTTATTGACATAATCTGCGAAATTAATGTGGCACAAGACTCATTACATGCTCAAAAAGGGGATATTGTACAAAAAGTCCTAGACCTATTATACGATGGCTAATTGAATTCTAAACCTTTTAATTATGTCCATTTAATTTTTAACTTTTCAACAATTTGCTAAGGCAATCATTTGAGTCCATTTTGATTGGAAATTATTAACATGAATATCGGTTGTTTTATATGGCACCATCTGCGTTGACATAGATAATTTTTAATTTTTGTCCTTTCATTTTTATTTTTTATATTTCTTTTATCTTGACTGGCTATAGGTGAGGGTTGCACTTGTCAATCACAGCCAAGGGTCACCGTTGTCAACCACAAGCAAACTTGGGCAAGGAGTGGCTATCGAGGGCCACAACACCCTTGTCCATATCTAGTGACGATGACAACGATCCTTGCCCTTGCTAGATCGGGGGTGAGCAATGGTCTCTTAAAAGAGGGCTGGCTTCCTTTTGCTGATAATAGAGAAAAGGGAAAATATATATATATATATATATAATAGAAAATTTAAAAATTACAAAAATTGTCCATGTCAAGTACTAGCTAGTGTTCACGTCTTTTTTTTTTTTAATCAAAATTGGCCAGAATGATTAATTGACACAACTGAAAGGTTTATTATTAAATTCATTGTCGTATCATGAGTTTAAAATTTTTTTGGACAATTATCCCCACTTGAAAATGGCAAATCATTGAAATACCATATTTTGCACATTTGACATTGACGGTACTCTTGAAGGATGTCCACAGATTACATGTTTAGGCACATTTTGGACTAATTCCCCTTTCCGCTTCGGGTCACCGTCAAATCATAAATTCATTTTGGCTTTTCTTTTGATTCTTTTTGCGCTAAAGTTTTCCCTTTCAAATTGGATCCTTGATTTTTCTATAATGCGTTTGGCCATCTAGATTTTTAATCAGTATAAAATTTGAAATTCATGAATTTTGCTATATATAATCCATTGTTTGGTGTGCGGTAATAAAATCGAGTATATTTATATTATACCATATACCTTTTTTGGTATAAATGTTATATCAATGTAAATGAATCTAAAAGTTAACAAAAAAAAAACAAATTATAAAAATCTCTGCAACATTGTTCCCTAATTTAATTTATTTTATTTTTAAATTATTTTCCTCTCTTTTAAATTATTTTATATATAATTTCTTTTTTTCCCCTTCTATCATTCTCTAATAAAATTTTATTAAATAGTAAACTAAACTAGTAGACATAAAATACAAAAATACCTAATATATTTAGTAAATATAAATATAAATATATTTATATATTAAATTTACATGATAAGATAAAATTAAAGTTGAACATATAAATAAAAATAAGTTTAAATTAAAAAAAAGTATATATTTATTTTTTATTTTGAATTTCTTACATTAGAATTCAAATATTATTTATATTGAAATATAATTTTAATTTTGTTAATTTGATAAGCTTATTATTTAAGAAAATAACTTTTTTATTATATATATTAGAAATCTTATTCACTTTTATCCTACCTCTCCCATAGGATAATTTTATTTGATATATATTCCTCATATGTCCGATTTTATCCTATCTTGAGTAAGCATTAAACGTAAGATAGGATAAATTTTATCATATCCCAAATTTTATCTCGATTGACAAACACAGTCTAAAGACATTCGGTCATTGAACATGTTAAAAGGTGCATTTCATTTGGGTTGCGATAAGCTTGCATAAACTCTAGAGGACTTAACAGGCTTTAGGAGAAGGATAAATTTGTCCCAAATCATAAAATAAAATAAAAAAACGACTAGAAAAATAAAATATACTTTCCACGCGATCAAAGTAGGTACAAAAACAAGTACAAAAATGGATAACGACATAAATGATCTTTGTACACTAACTAAAAAAAATGCAGCATCATTTTAACTTCAATACAAACTGCGTAGATTCTAGGAAATTGATTAATTAAGAGCACAAAAGTAGCATTTCTTCCAATTTTTGCGGCAATTGTTTGAATTCGTACGCTCACAATTGCTGACCTATGCAAAGCTGACCATCCCGCCCCCAGCAAAATAAACTATAATTACTAACATGACCTAACCAGTAAAATGGGGAAAAAAAGAAGAGTAAAAAATGAGAATAAGCTACAAATTAAGAGTTAAGTATCTTACATCCCGAGAACTCTTTTCTTATCGTATGAATCAAATACATAGATACACACAAAGTACAGAATGCGGTAAATTGGCGTGCACTATCAGTCTCGACCATCACAGAATTCATTCTTTCACAAAAAAGACATAATTCCTCGCCTCAATCTACTCCAAACACACGTATCAGCAGCATTTTTTACCTGTGCTTATAATTTAATACATCAACATTATCAACTAATTTAGATGAATCGAGATTATTACATAAAGCATTGAAAACGGATCAAGGCCGAGGTCATCGGATATGACTCAACGGTTAATATCAATTAGATTTATGTAACCTACACAATTAGTACAGGGAATCATTCAAGCAGACAACATGAACTCAAGTCAGATTCGAAGTCAAATTCATACTGATGCAATTCAGTCATTTCATCAAACATGTGGTGATCAGTTCAGACAAGAGATCTAACTCAAGCATCCAAGCATCTATTCCAATCCAAGATATCACAACAGCATCAAACAGAGTTCATATCATTAATAAATCATTAATCAGAGGCGATTTCACCCAAATCTCAATTAAGACTTCTCCGCCTTTTTTTGGTTCTATCCAAGAATAGCTGAGAGCAAAGCATATGAAGGCAACGTGCAATTACCGGTCACGAACTGTGATTGGACTAGAAATAGGAAGTCCTGGAAGCGTTGCCAGTGACAATGCCAGCGAAGGAGCTTCCGACGGACCCGGAGTGCTTCAGACTTCTCAGCCAAAAAACAGAGTGAAATGGAGTATTGGTAGCGCGACTTCAAAACGGTGAACTGGCAATGGCGACCGTACTTGTTTGGTGACCGGCATTGGAGGGAGAAATGAACTGACCAGAGGAATCCGAGAGAGGATTTTTCCAGCTTCCAATGTGTTCTCGGTTCTGTGAATCTGTAACTCCAGGGGTCAGCGATGAGAAGCAAGTGCTGGCAAATGCTTGTGATCAGAGATGGTGGATTCCAGCGTCGACCAGTAGTAGAGAAGCTCGCGGCTCCTTTCTCACGCCTCTCACTTTTATTTTTTTATTTTTTTCTTTGGGCAGGGGGGAGGGTGGTGGATTGAGAGAGGATATTTTACTTTGCTCTATTTTAATCGTCACAGAGAGAGAGAGAGAGAGAGAGAGAGAGAGAGAGAGATCTGTCACTGATGCAACCCAATCCATGCGCTTTCAAAGTTGCTAAACTCTCTTGCATGCTAACATGTGACACTAGTTGTCTCCAAAACCTAAGAGGCATCTACAATACGCATAAGCCCAACCAAAGCAGGAAACCTGAAAAAATTACAAAGAAATATTCGATTCAAACCCTAGTTGATCCATGATGTTAATGCCCAGCATTAAGTACCTAAGATACGAAATTCTTGCCACGTACAATAAGGCAGACAATATCATATTAGCAGAAAAATGCCAGACCTAGCAAACATTATCATATGGCCATATACAGACAAGTCGAAGGCAGTGCAACACATATTAATATGGTTTAGCACCCGTCAGATCCATTCTCTAAGAAATAAAAAAGATCAAAGATCGATCTTTGACCCCCATCAAGACAATTTTTTTGTAGGAAAATACAAAATCAAAGTGCAAATTTTCCACAAGAACGATAATAAAAGCTGTCGCCAAGATGTGGCTAGAATAGATAAATTTCCAGAAAAAAGCTACAAGCCAAGAAGTGTCTTAAGGAGTTTCATGGAATTTTAATGTGTACATCTCCCAAAACTGATGAATATTATTTGATGTCTCTTTGCATAAGTCACATATTTCATAACTTCACTTGAGCAAAAATTATCATCAAAATATTGTCAGCAAAATATTTGAATTCACTTGCCAATGTAAATAAATTTTCTACAGAAATGCCTAATGTTTATGACATCTGCAGTAACTCATCAATTTATTTACTGTATATTCACTTAAAAATAAAAAATATCATAGAAAGGTAGACCTTTGTGTCAAGAACCTCGATTTTCCCAAAAACAAACCCATTTCCCTTCACTTTAATTTAGGTTGACAATTTATTGTAAGCGTCAATATATTTGAAAAATTAATGAATTATAAAAATAAAAATTGGTAAGTTAGATCAAAATTGTTAATTTACATTCTATAAATAAAACAGTAATTCATAGAAGTATTGATAACATACCAACAAGTCACTTAAAAATAAAAAGTCGTCAAGTTTCTTTCCTACCAAAAATAGAGACCAACGCATGTTTGCTTTTCACTTTTCGCAATTTTCAATATATGATCTATTCAGAAATTGAGTTCATTTTTGTTGATGGCCTTTCAAATCTTTTCAGTATGTATATAGCACATTCGTAGACAAGCGATATAGAGATGGGAGTAAGCGAACAGGAGGAGAATCAGGCCGGCGTTGCCATCCATCGAGAAATAAGGGGAGGAGAGAAGAAGAAATAGAGAAAGGAGAAGGTTCAAACCCACCTTGTAATTCTTGTAAGAGTGGACAGAGCCAACGAAATTTTCATTAGCCCCGGAATATTTCTGGCCTTGACTGATGTATATGTGGCAATCATCTGGCCATTTGGTGACTGACACATTAATCGACCTTTTCAATTGTGGGCAGTTACCGATTACTAACCCTCGCAAAAACTCCAACTCGTCAAGGCCCTCGATAACCTGTAGCTCATTACAGGAACCAATGCATAGATTCACGAGCTTCTTTAAGTGTGATAAACCACTAACACTTTGCAAATAACGACACTCCCTGACCTGAAATGATCGCCACAATTCCGATGCACCGAGTACTTGTATTTGGATTATCTTTGGGCACGCCTCTAGGTCGAAATCTCTCAACTTATATAATACTCTTGACAGAAGAATTAGGGTCCCTTCCTCAATAATCAACTCATTAGCAGACTCTACTTCACCCGCGTACGCTAGCCTTCCCAAGGAGCAGCACCTTTTGATGGAAAATTTTTCCAATGATTCAAGCACCCCAGCAAATTGGATCTCAACTAGCTTTAAGCCACCTCTAATGCTTAAGTCTCTGAGTTTACTCATGTTTGATAGCCTGACTCTCTCCACAGATCCACCACCATACAGAGACAACTGCGCCAAATTTTGAAGTTGAAGCCCGTCGAGTTGAATTTCTTGTAGTTGACACTCAAAGATAACTAATGTTGACAAATTTTCTAATTTGGATGAGAGTGATACGGTTAAATTGAAGTTATAAAGGCTTAAATTTTGCAGAGACGATGGAAGTTGTGTGAGTGTTCGAAAGTCCATACTACACAAATGAAGTTCATTTAATTGAGAAAGGGAAGCCAACTCAGAAGGAGCAGGGACATTGTCAAGTGCCAAGCTCAACTGATTCAGTTTGGATAACCTCCCAATCCACCCTAAGTCACTAGGATAAAATTTACCTCCTTGTCTCTGACCAAAGTTGTTAGATAGGTACAACATAACCAAATTAGTTAAATTTGAAAGGTCTGGGACCACCCGTAACGATTTGGATGACACTTTTAGATTGGTTAAACTTGTAGGAAGTGTCGGTAGTTCTTCAATCTCATTACAATTCATCAACTCGAGAGTTTGCAGGCAAGGAAGCAGATTTATTGTCTCCGGAACTTCACCAATGCAAGTGTACGACAAGCATAGGATTCTTAAAATAGGCAAACTTCCTATTGCCGACGGAAGTCGACCTCTTAAACCCAGACGACTGAGTCGAAGCACTTCTAGATTCTGAAGCATTATCAAACTAGGTAACTCCCATGAATTTAGTCTAATGTCAGGACTGGGTAACTTAGAACTATGTAAAGCCCATGTACTTGATCCACTGTCAAAGTGCAACTCCCGTAATGATTTCAACTTCCATACAAAACCTGGGAGTTGAGTCTGTGGACAATCTTCAACAGAGAAGTGTTTCAAATTCACAAGGTTCTCAATCTCTTTTGGCAAATCTTCAAGATAATCGCAATTGCTAATCTTCAAATCAATTAGAAACTCCAACTTCCCTATAGAGCCACCAATTTTCCTCAAATTATAACATGTTTCGATTATAAGCCTCTCTAAATATGGACATTCGGAGAAGTCTGGCATTCTTTTTATGTTGTAACACCTTGCAAGAGAAAGAACTTTCAATTTTCCTGCCATCCGTCAAAATAAAGGCAATATTCAATTGATTACTTCCAAAGAAAATAAAATAGACATAAGCACATTACATACCTTGATTAAGCTCTGTAGCTTCGAATTATCCATGCGGGGATCGTCGAATATTCAAGAACGACCAATTTTTTTAAGCAAATATTGGCTGGCTTAAGAAACAAGCAAGGAGGATATCTCCAAACAATCCACCTTAAATTGGTAAGACTATTCGCTAAGTTACCGCTGAAGGTTCCCGAATGTAATTTGAGGTACCTTAGGTGTTCAAATCTTCCAATCTCTTCGCTTTTAATAGCGACCTTAGGTTTATTGCCTAGATAAAGATCCAGTGCTTGAACGTTCTTCTTCATCTGCAGTTAAGAGCAAGAAATGAGGTATAGTTAGTATTTCGTTCAAAGGAAAAAAATTACAATGAGAAAAACGAGGAAGGAGAAAAGAAAATCCTAGTGCAATATAGAGAAATTTTAGTAGAGAAATTGAAAGATTTTTCCTAAGGTATATTACCTCCTTTGTTCTTATAGCATCGAGGACCTCCTCGTGAATCCATATCCTACTCCGCTCTCCGGGATTTACTGGATTTTCTTGACGAACTATTTCCCTTCCAAGATCTCTGAGTTGATCGTGCATCCAAAATGCATTTTCCACAATCTTTACCAACGACATGCTAATGAGGACATCAAGTCCAGTATCCGGGAAAAAATCACAATCTTTCCACATGTAAATTGCATACATCGTATGCTCACCAATGAAAAAGCATGCAATATCGAGAAAAATTTGTTGTTGCTCGAAAGTTAAGGCATCATAACTGATCTTCAACTTTCCAAAAACATCTTCGTGAGGTGCTTTGCTTAACTTATCCAATGTTTCATTCCATATTGGTTGCCTTCTCTCAAAGAGGAATGAACCAATTACTTCAATTGCCAGCGGAAGTCTCCCAGTGGCAAATACGATTTGCCTCGAAAGTTCCTTGTAATCATTTGATGGAGAGTCTTTGTTAAATGCATGCCTACTAAAAAGCTCAAGCGCACAATCACTACTCATCACCTCCATTTCATATTCTAAGATTTGATAGTTTCTTCTATTGATTCGAAAAACATCTCGATTTCTAGTTGTAATCAATATTCGAGATCCTGGATACAAAGTATTCCTTCCAACTAATTCCTCCACTTGTTTGCTGTTGGCAACATCATCAAGTACAATGAGGACTTTCGTATTGTTATGTGCTTCTTCAATCATCTTTGTTCCATAATCAATTTCGTCAATGCTCCTTGCTCTTTCAGAATGGCCGATTTCGGATAATAATTTTTTTTGCAACTCAATTAAGCCATTAGGACTAGATGACTTCGCTTGAATATTTTCAAGGAAACAACAACACTTTCCAAAATGAAAAGAGAGTTGGTTGAAAACCACCTTGGCAAGAGTCGTTTTACCGATACCTCCCATGCCATAAATTCCAATGAGCCGCACACCGCCGGTATCAATGTCTAACAATTCATTTACTGCCATCACTCGATCATCAATTCCAACTAAATTTTCAGTCACAGATCTATGTTTTATCTTCAGCTTTTTCACGACCTCCTCAACTACCAATTTAATCACATCGACATAGCTGCCACAATGGTAAGAAAAAAATTAGTCGGGGAAAAATGCAAAATCATGATTGCCCGATTAGAAATAATGTTATTCAAGCACCAGATGAGCTACAAATTATTCGGACAACAAATGGGACCTCTAACCTAGAAGTGACCTTCTAAAGAGTCCATATTGGACATTAACGTCCCACCAAAACATACTTTTAATGCATTTGGCAATGCATGTGTCTTTCCATATTCCGAAACATAACTTGATTCCAACATGAGATTAGCAATCTCGGAACTATATCGGTAACATTTGCGAAAATAGATGTATAAATATTTAGGCTGTTAAAATTGATATTGTGATTTATGTTCGAGCGAAAACTATAGAATTTGGACCAAGTGTATCCAAGAGGAGAAATGTTTAATGTATTGAAAGATTAAACAATTGGATACGACATTTCATTATCCCATTCTTTTTCTACCCACTGCCAACAATCAATTATTAGTTTAGCTACCTAGCTATTACATAATAGTTCGCCCACTATATAAGGTGACCTTGCTAAGCAGTTTCACCTTTTCAGACTGATGTAGCATAGGTTTGTTCATTTAGTAATACTATAGTAGAAGTCCCACCTCAATCGTACTCAAATCCTTCACATCTATGATCCAGTGTTAAGGAAAATTGGGAAAACAAACATCTTGAAGCAGCCAGCTTACCCTCTGTACTTCTTCACTTCCCACCCCTTTATCGCATCAACCTCCATAAGAGCCTTTCTCCAAGCATCTACTTGCTCAGTGCTCAACTTCTTCTCACGCTCCAAATTTAGTATGGCATCATGATACAATGGAGTTTTCAACTTAACATCCTCGGGTTCCACATCAAAGAAAATAGGTAATATCTCTTTTTTACCTTCCGATATGGAAGTGTTTGCCACGATCTGCACGAGCTCGCGGAGGCACCATTGGCTCGAAGCATAGGTCCGAGAGAAGACGGGTATGTAGATCCTGGAGTTGTCAATCGCTCGCTGAAGCGATCCATCGATCCTTTCACCGGCACGAACCTCTTCATCATCTCGGAAGACGCATATTCCAGTGTCGGTCAAGCTATGAAATAAGACGTCGGTGAATCCAACACGAGTATCGGGTCCTCTAAAGCTTAGAAACACTTGGTACTTGCTTCCTAACGACGTTCCTTCATCTGAGCTCGCCATAGCATTAGTTTGCTCTGTTTAGTGTATCTCTCTCTTGCCGTGTGTGTGGGCTAGGGTGCACCTGAAGAAGGAATCCGATCCTTCGTTGGCCCTTTGGTGTTACTGAGACCAACCCGATGTTTTCAAGGGAGAATGTGGTTGTGTCAACATCAACACGTACTTTAAAAGAAATTATTTAAAGAACATTGATATTCTTTAACTCACCAGTGCATAAAGAATTGAACATGAAATTAGAGGGATGGAAAGAAAATCTAATCTCAATGGCAGGGAAGAAAACATTGATCAAAGCTGTGATACAACCTATTCCTCAATATGCAATGTCAATTTTCAAACTCCCAGTATCGATATGTCGGTCTACAAAGAAAATAATTGCTGCATTTTTGTGGAAAAATAGTGAATCTAGAAGTGGTCTTCATTGGAAGAGTTGGCAAGTGCTCAAAACTAGGAAAGACAAAGGGGAAATGGGCTTCAAGAATTTACGAGCTTTTAATAAAACATTGCTTGGGAAGCAATCATGGAGGCCTTCTCAGAATCAGTCATCTTTATGCTGTCAAATCCTCAAAGGAATTTACTTTCCTACAAGATCCTTTTGGCATGTAGGGAAGGGCTCTCACCCCTCTTGGGGCTGGCAGAGCTTGTTGATGGAAAGAGATAATATTTCAAAATCAGTCATATGGTCAGTGGGTACAGGAAAAACCATCAACATCTGGGAAGAGAGATGGTTAAAAAGAGGAACTATAGGGGGTCTGGCAAACTTCATTGACCCAACTAAAGTTGCTGATTTAATTGTAGAAGAGGAGAAAAGCTGGGATGTTCACACACTCAGAAGACTTTTTGATGAATACATAGCAAGTCAATGCCGCTTAATTCTTGAGATACACAAGATTGATGTGGATGGTTACTAACTCAGGTGCCTACATAGTGAAAAGCGCCTATAATCTTATTAGAGAGTCAGAAAACCCACAACACAGCATGCAAGCAACGTCGTCATTTCAGCCATCCCACAAACTATGGTACCATATTTGGAACATGAAGACCCCCCTCTAAAAGTAGGATCTTTCTCCAGAATATATGTCAAAATGCTCTTCCCACAACAGAAAATCTATATCTTACCTCGGCCAGCATGCCCAATTTGCGATCAAAAAGCAGCATCAGTGGAACATCTTGCTTTGACCATGGATGAACTCATTTTGGTCGAACTCAATTAGGTCGGATCCTGAAGTAAAAATAAAAATTTCAAGTCAAAACCTCTCGTAAATTGAGGTTTGGCTCCAAGACATAATTGAACGGCCAGGAAATTCACTGACTTCTGAAGAAATTGCAACCCTTTTGGAGTTCATTTGGAAAGCAATGAATAACTTTGTATTTCGAAGGTTAACCCCCAAATCGAAGAAACCCTAATTGACTCGGTAGACGCATTACTCAGTAATTTCAGCAAGTGGAACAAGCAAAGTTCGAAACTTTACATGGGAACGACTCAATTGACTTGATATTGGATTCCACCGAAGCATCTTACCTTTAAAAATCAACATCGACGGAGCGTTTATGGAAGGAACAACGGTTGGGGCCAGCTCGGGAGTTCTTCGAGACGCGTCGGAAACCCTTCTCGATGGTTTCGCAAAGACGATTCCAGCTTCAACGTTTCGCAAAGACGATTCCAGCTTCAACGGCGATCCAAACGGAGTACTTGGCCTTGATCGAAGCTCTTGAATTTTTTCGGTGAGAGAGAGAGAGAGAGAGAGAGAGAGAGAGAGAGAGAGAGAGAGAGAGAGAGAGAGAGATGGAGATTGAATCTGATTTGTGTGGAGATGGTTAATGCTGTTCTGCAAGATAAGGACGTGCGATGGGAGCTGCCGTCTTCAACGGGAGAGGCCAGAATTCTCCTCTTGGCCTATTGACGTCATTATTTTATTTTATTTTATTTTTGCATATCATTTTTTTTCGCTTTGTTGATAAAAAAAATGAAATAAAGAAAAAATGGTCTTCCTGAGGCACATTTTCTTAAATATTATATTAAGATTTGCCGATGGCGCATAATAATTGTTGAAGTGATGAAGTCACGACCTTCTCCTAGTTGCTCAAAACATATAAGCAATATTTCGATGGGAATGTTTTTTTTTTAGCTCATTTCTTTTTTCACAAGCCAAAATGAGATTTTCTTTTTCCCACAACAACATAAGGTACCTCGGGGACTAGTGTTTCTTCTAACGTTTTGACCTTTGTCCGCAACCAATGCAATGCTTATAATATCATCACTCTGAAATCTTCAGAATGGATTCGGAGATAACGACTTGTCACGGGCCGAAAAAAAGGAAGAAAATGCCGAGCTATTGCCCGTTCAAACTTGATCGAAATATGTTAAAAAGGGGTATGTGTCATTGAGATTCATTTTAAACTGCTCTTTGTTTGTTAAAACTCATTTGTTTAACTCATTCACAGAATTAGAGTGACTCTTTTGAAATCTAGCCTGATAAATATGAGTAAAAAAAAAAGAATTAATGGACCCATTTCGCCACTTCAAATGCAGATTAATTTTCGAGGGCAATCAATTGTAGGATAAATAATGCTGGGGGTTTGAAGATTAATTTATTGACATAATCTGCGAAATTAATGTGGCACAAGACTCATTACATGCTCGAAAAGGGGATATTGTACAAAAAGTCCTAAACCTATTGTACAATAGCTAATTGAATTCTAAACATTTTAATTATGTCCATTTAATTTTTAACTTTTCAACGATTTGCAATCCTTTAAGTCAATTTTGGTTGGAAATTATTAACATGAATATTGGTTGTTTTATATGGCATGATCTGCGTTAGATAATTTTTAATTTTGTCCTTTCATTTTATTTTATTTTAATATTTCCTTTATCTTGACTGGCTATAGGCGAGGGTTGCACTTGTCAATCACAGCCGAGGGTCTCCATTGTCGACCACAAGCAAACTTGGGCAAGGAGTGGCTAGCGAGGGCTGCAACATTCTTGTCCATATCTAGCGACGATGACGACGATCCTTGCCCTTGCTAGATCTGAGGTGGGCAATGATCTCTTAAAAGAGGGCTGGCTTCCTATTGTTGATATTAGGGAAAAGGGAAAAAAAGATAAAGAAAAAAAAAAATATATATATATATATATATATATATATATATATATATATATATAATAGAAAATTTAAAAATTACAAAAATTGTCCATGTCAATGTACTAACTAGTGTTCATGTCATAGATTTTTTTTTATTATTAAAATTGGCCAGAATGATTAATTGACACAATTGAAAGGTTAATTATTAAATTCATCGTCGTATCATGAGTTTAAAATTTTTTTGGACAATTATCCCCACTCAAAAATGGCAAATCATTGAAATACCATATTTTGAACATTTGACACTAACGGTACTCTTGAAGGATGTCCATAAATTACATGTTTAGGCACATTTTGGAGTAATTCCCCTGTCCGCTTTGGGTCACCGTCAAATCATAAATTCATTTTGGCTTTTCTTTTGATTCTTTTTGTGCAAAAGTTTTCTCTTTCAAATTGGATCCTCGATTTTTCTATAATGCATTTGGCCATCCACATTTTTAATCAGGATAGAATTTGAAATTCATGAATTTTGCTATATATAATCCGTTGTTTGGTGTGCGGTAATAAAATCGAGTATATTTATATCATACCATATACTTTTTTTGGTATAAATGGTATATCAATGTAAATGAACCTAAAACTTAACAAAAAAAAAAGATTATAAAAATCTCTCATAACATTATTCCCTAATTTTTTTATTTTTAAAAAAAATTATTTTCCTCTCTTTTAAATTATTTTATATATAATTTCTTTTTTCCTCTTCTATCATTCTCTAGTAAAATTTTATTAAATAGTAAACTAAACTAGTATACATAAAATACAAAAATACCTAATATATGCAGTAATATAAATATAATTATATTTATATATTAAATTTACATGATAAGATAGAATTAAAAGTATTCAAATATTATTTATATTGAAATAAAATTTCAATTTTGTTAATTTGATAAGCTTATTATTTGAGAAAAATAACGTTTTTTATTGTAGATATTAGAAATCCTATTCACTTTTATCCTACCTCTCCCATAGCTCCCCCATAGGATAATTTTATTTGATATATATTCCTCATATATGATTTTATCCTATCTTGGAAAGCGTTAAACGTAAGATAAAATAAATTTTATCATATTGCGAATTTTATCTTGATTTAAACATCTAAGGACATTCGGTCATTCAACATGTTAAAAGTCGCATTTCATTTGGGTTGCAATAAGCTTGCATAAACTCTAGAGGACTTATCAGGCTTTAGGAGAAGAATAATTTTGTCCCAAATACATTAAAAAAAACGACTAGAAAAATAGAATATACTCTCCACGCGATCAAAGTAGGTACAAAAACAAGTACAAAAATGGATAACAACATAAATGATCTCTGTACACTAACTAAATGTGTAATGTGATGAATTTTAAATTTATTCATTTTTATACGATCCATGGATTAAATTTATCGAAAGTTTAAGAATCATATTAAATAAATTAAAAATTTATGGACGACATTACTCATTAGATTAAAGTTTATGGATCATATTAAACAAGTTTAAAATTCAAGAATTACATTGCACATTGAATCAACGTTTGAGGATCATTTGTGTAATTTATCCTTAAAAAACAGTTGGTGCCAATAGTAAGCAACTACCACACCACAACCTCCGTTTCATCTTTCACATTTTACTTTCTTCATGTATTTTTTTAAACTTTTTAATTTGTCTTTTTATTGTTATGACCATTTTCGTTGTCACATCAGGCGTTTATTGATAAAAAAATGTGATGTGACTAATAGCACCATTCTTTTCTTGTTGTATATTATTGTAATATTATTGCTCGCAATCAAATGCAATCTTAATTTGACATAAAGGATTAGCATAAGCTGCAACTTTACAAACTACATTGCATTTAGCATTATTTTAAATTCAATTAGATTACGTAGAGCTTAGGGGATTGATCAATTAAGAGCACAAAAGTAGTATCCCGTCCAATTATTGTACGGTTGCAATTGCTGACTTTAAATGACAAATAACATAAACTGTTATTTATTATATCGCCTCACAATTAAAATGAAAAAAAAGAGAGAATAACAAATAGAAAAGCTTCAACTTAAGAGATGAGAAGCTTACATTTCGATAGTTCCTTTTCTTTGCGTTTGAATTATTGGCTTCGGAATTGTAAATATCCACTAAAATAATTGCCATCCACTTCATTTCATTGTATGAACCACAATGGCAAAGTAACGATGCGGACTCATTGTCGAAGATGGACATTTTCCAACTAGGCGATTTTACCATCCAAATATTTGGAAGAAAAATAATTTATTAACTCTCATCTGGACATAAATTAAGTAACTTTAGTCAAACTACAATTACCTGTCATGCTGAAACTTGTAGAGGAATGTTTCATATGAACTATGGTTCTTAACTCTCGACTTTTACCTTTAATTGTTCGAGTTAAATCAATCTTCAAGAACGTTATTTTTCCTTAACTTTTCCATGTTAAATTTTCAAATATTATTCAAAATATTAATAATATCATATCCCACTGTTTGTATGTTTAAAGGGTTTTGCGCTAAGATAAGATTTAAACGCGTGCACCACAAAATTTGAAAGGGAAATGTTAAAATTATGAAGTAAGGCTATTCCAAACACAACAAAAGGCAAGTATAGCATCTAAAGTCAATTAAACATATTTCATATTTTCCCAAGAATATCAAAAGTTGGGCTCACTTGCTTTATCATATTTACAAATGTTGAGGAAACTAAAAGAACATTAGTTTGACAGAATGGATTAGCACGAGCTGCGGCTTTAGAAAAATACAGCATATCAGTGGTTGGGCTCACTTGCTTTATCATATCTACTAATGATGAGGAAACTAAAAGAACATTAGTTCGACAGAATGGATTAGCGCGAGCTGTGGCTTTAAAAAAATGCAGCATCATTTCAACTTCAATACAAACTGCGTAGATCCTAGGAAATTGATTAATTAAGAGCACAGAAGTAGCATTTCTTCCAATTGTTTGAATTCGTACACATACAGTTGCTGACCCATGCAAAGCTGACCATCCGCCCTCAGCAAAATAAACTATAATTACTTACATGACCTAACCAGTAAAATGGAAAAAAAAAAAAAAAGGAAGTGAAAAATAAGAATAAGCTACAATTTAAGAGTTAAGAATCTTACATCCCAAGAGCTCTTTTCTTGTCGTATGAATTTTAATGTGTACATCTCCTAAAACTGATGAATATTATTTGATGTCTCTTTGCATAAGTCATATATTTCATAACTTCACTTGAGCAAAAATTATCATCAAACTATTGTTAGCAAAATATTCGAATTCACTTGCCAATGTAAATAAATTTTGTTATAGAAATGCCTAATGTTTATGACATCTGTAGTAACTCATCGATTTATTTACTGTATATTCACTTAAAATTCACAAATATCATAGAAAGGTAGACCTTTGTGTCACGAAGCTCGATTTTCCCGGAAAACAAACCCATTTCCCTTCACTTTAATTTAGGTTGACAATTTATTGTAAGCGTTAATATATTTGAAAAATTAATGAACTATAAAAATAAAAATTGGTAAGTTAGATAAAAATTGTTAATTTACATTCTATAAATAAATCAGTAATTCATAGAAGTATTGATAAGATACCAAAAAGTCACTTAAAAATAAAAAGTCATCAGGTCTCTTTCTCACCAACAATAGAGACCAACGCATGTTTGCTTTTCACTTTTCACTTTTTTTTTTGGTAAAGAACTTTTCGCAATTTTCGATATATGATCTATTCAGAAATTGAGTTCATTTTTGTTGATGGCCTTTCAAATCTTTTCAGTATATATATATAGCACATTCGCAGACAAGCGATATAGAATTATATCAACACACCAAATGTTTACTACGTATTAAGTGAAATAGAGACGGGAGTAAGCAAACAGGAGGAGAATCAGGCCGGCGTTGCCATCCATCTCGAGAAATAAGGGGAGGAAAAAACAAGAAACAAAGAAAGGAGAAGGTTCCAACCCACCTTATAATTCTTGTAAGAGTGGAAAAGCCAGAGAAATTTTCATTAAACCCGGAACATTTCGGGCCGCGTTTGATGTATATCCAGCAATCATCTGGCTATTTGGTGTTTGACACATTAATCGACCTTTTCAATCGTGGGCAGTAAAAAGTTTGTAACCGCCCCAAAAAGTCCAACTCGTCAAGGCCCTCGACAACCTGTAGCTTACGGCAGTATTTGATGCGTAGAAGCTTGAGCTTCTTTAAGTGCGACAAACCACGAACACTTTGCAAATACTGACAACGACTGACCTCAAATGAATGCCACAATTCCGATGCACCAAGTACTTGTACTTGGAGTATCTTTGGGCACATGTCAAGGGTGAAACGTCTCAACTTATATAATACTCTTGACAGAAGAATTAGGGTCCCTTCCTCAATAGTCAACTCATTAGCAGACTCTACTTCACCCGCGTACGCTAGCCTTCCCAAGGACTCGCACCATAGGATGGTAAACCCTTCCAATGATTCAAACACCCCAGCAAATTGGATCTCCACTAGCTCTGGGCAATAATCTATCCATACGGTTTTGAGTTTCCTCATGTTTGACAGCCCGAATCTCTCGAGAGAATCAACATAGTGTAGACACAACTCTGCTAAATTTTGAAGTAGAAGCCCATTGAGTTTAATTTCTTGCACACCACACCGAGAGAGATCTAATCTTGACAAATTTTCTAATTTGGATGAGTGATATGGTTGAGTTGAGGTCCATAAGGGTTAAATTTAGTAGAGACGATGGAAGTCGCGTGAGTGTTCGAAAGTCCATATCGGACAAATCTAGTTCCTTTAATTGAGAAAGGGAAGCCCACTCAAAAGGAGCAGGGACATTGTGAAGTCTCAAGGTCAACTGATTCAGTTTGGATAACCTCCCAATCCACCCTAAGTCACTGGTATAAATTTTACCTCCTTGTCTCTCACAAGATAAGTACAACATAACCAAATTAGTCAAATTTGAAAGATCTGGGACCACCCGTAACGAATTGGATGACACTTTTAGATTGTTTAAACTTGTAGGAAGTGTCGGTAGTTCTTGAATCTCATCACATCTCATCAACTCGAGAGTTTGCAGGCAAGGAAGCAGATTTATTGTCTTCGGAACTTCATTGATGCAAGTGTCCAACAAGCATAGGATTCTTAAAATAGGCAAACTTCCTATTGCCGAAGGAAGTCGACCTTTTAAACTCAAAGAAGTAATTCGAAGCACTTCTAGATTCTTAAGCATTATAGGACTAGGTAACACCCATGAATTTAGGCTAATGTCAAAGTGCAACTCCCGTAATGATTTCAACTTCCATACGGAATTTGGGAGTCGAGTTAGTGGACAATATTCAACAGCCAAGTGTTTTAAATTCACAAGGTTCTCGATCTCTTTAGGCAAATCTTCAAGAGTTTCGCAATACCTAATCTCTAGATCAATCAGAGACTCCAACTTTCCAATAGAGCCACCAATTTTCCTCAAATTATCACATGATTCGATTATAAGCCTCTCTAAATTTGGGCATCCGGAGAAGTCTGGCATTCTGTTTATGTTGCAACAACCTTTAAGAGAAAGAACTTTCAATTTTCCTGCCATCTGTCAAATGCAATATTCAATTGATGAACATTCAAAAATTACTTCAAAAGAAAATAAAATAGAAATAAGCACATTACATACCTTGACTAAGCTCTGTAGCTTCGAATTACCTAAGCAAGCACCGTCTGAATATTCAAGAACAACCACATTCTTTAAGCAAATATTGGCTGGCTTAAAAAATATGCGAGGAGGATTTGTCCAAACAATCCACCTTAAATTGGTAAGAGCATTCGCTAAGTTACCGCTGAAGATTCCCGAATCTAATTTGAGGTACCTTAGATGTTCAAATCTTCCAATCTCTTCGCTTTTAATAGCGACCATAGGTTTATCGCCTAGATAAAGATCAAGTGCTTGAACGTTCTTCTTCATCTGCAATTAAGAGCAAGAAATGAGGGATGGATAGTATTTCGTTTCAAAAGAAAAGGATTACAATGGAAAAACGAGGAAGGAGAAGAGAAAATCCTAGTGCAATATAGAGAAATTTTAGTAGAGAAACTGAGTTTTTTCCTAAGGTATATTACCTCCTTTGTTCTTATTGCATCGATGACCTCCTTGTGAATCCATATCCTACTCCGCTCTCTAGGATTTACTGGATTTTCTTGACGAACTATTTCCCTTCCAAGATCTCTGAGTTGATCGTGCATCCAAAATGCATTTTCCACAATCTTTACCAATGACATGCTAACGAGGACATCAACTCCAGTATCCGAGAAAAAATCACAATCTTTCCACATGTAAATTGTATACATTGTATGCTCACCAATGAAAAAGCATGCAATATCAAGGAAAATTTGTTGTTGCTCGAAAGTTAAGGCATCATAACTGATCTTCAATTTTTCAAAAACATCTTCGTGAGGTGCTTTGCTTAACTTATACAATGTTTCGGTCCATATTTGTTGCCTTCTCTCAAAGAGGAATGAACCAATTACTTCAATTGCCAACGAAAGTCTCCCAGTGGCAGATACGATTTCCCTTGAAAGTTCCTTGTAATCATCTAATGGAGAGTCGTCGTTAAATGCATGCCTACTAAAAAGTTCAAGTGCACAATCACTACTCATCACCTCCATTTCATATTCTAAGATCTGATAGTTTGGTCTACTAATTCGAAAAACATCTTTATTTCTAGTTGTAATCAATATTCGAGATCCTGGATACAAAGTACTCCTTCCAACTAATTTCTCCACTTGTTTGCTGTTGGCAACATCATCAAGTACGATGAGGACTTCCTTATTGTTAAGTGCTTCTTCAGTCCTCTTTGTTCCATAATCAATTTCGTCAATGTTCCTTGCTCCTGCAGGTTGGCCGATTTCGAATAATAATTTTTTTTGCAACTCAATTAAGCCATTAGTACTTGACGACTTCGCTTGAATATTTTCAAGAAAACAACAACACTTTCCAAAATGAGAAGAGAGTTGGTTGAAAACCACCTTGGCAAGAGTCGTTTTACCGATACCTCCCATGCCATAAAATCCAATGAGCCGCACACCACCAAAATCAATGTCTAACAATTCATTTACCGCCATCACTCGATCATCAATTCCAACTAAATTTTCAGTCACTGATCTATGTTTTATCTTCAGCTTTTTCACAACCTCCTCAACTACCAATTTAATCACATCGACATAGCTGCCACAATGGGGGAAAAATTAGTGAGGGAAAAATGCAAAATCATGATTCTCGATTAGAAATGATGTTATTCAAGCACCAGATAAGCTACAAATTATTCGGACAACAAATGGGACCTTTAACCTAGAAGTGACCTTCTAAAGAGTCTATATTGGACATTAACATCCCACCAAAACATACTTTTAATGCATTTGGCAATGCATGTGCCTTTCCATAGCCCAAAACATAACTTGATTCTAGCATGAGATTAGCAATCTTGAAACTATATTGGTAACACTTGCGAAAATAGATGTATAAATATTTAGACTGTTAAAATTGATATTTTGTGATTTATTTTCGAGCAAAAACTATAGAAATTGGACTAGGTGTACCCAAGAGGAGAAATGTTTAATGTATTGAAAGATTAAAACAATCAGATAGGATTGTGCACAACATTTTCATTATCCTATACTTTTCTTCCCACTGCCAACAATCAATTATTAGTTTAGCTACCTAGCTATTACATAATAGTTCGCCCACTATATAAGGTGACCTTGCTAAGCAGTTTCACCTTTTGTGACTAATGTAGCATAGGTTTGTTCATTTAGTAATACTATAGTAGAAGCCCCACCTCAATCGTACTTGAATCCTTCACATCTATGATCCAATGTTAAGGAAAATTGGGAAAGCAAACATCTTGAAGCAGCCAGCTTACCCCTTGTACTTCTTCACTTCCCACCCCTTTATCGCATCAACCTCCATGAGAGCCTTTCTCCACGCATCTACTTGCTCAATGGTCAACTTCTTCTCGCGCTCCAAATTCAGTATGGCATCACGATACAACGGAGTTTTCAACTTAACATCGTTGGGTTCCACATCGAAGAAAATAGGTAGGACCTCTTATTCACCTTCCGAGATGGAAGTGTTTGCCACGATCTGCACAAGCTCGCGGAGGCACCATTGGCTCGAAGCATAGGTTCGAGAGAAGACGGGTATGTAGATCCTGGAGTTGTCAATCGTTTGTTGAAGCGATCCATCAATCCTTTCACCGGCACGAACCTCTTCATCATCTCGGAAGACACATTCCACTGTCGTTCAAGCTATGAAATAAGACATCGGTGAATCCAACACGAGTATCGGGTCCTCTGAAGCTTAGAAACACTTGGTACTTGCTTCCTAATGACATTCCTTCATCTGAGCTCACCATAGCATTAGTTTTCTCTGCTTAGTGTCTCTCTCTCGCCGTTTGTGTGGGCTAGGGTGCACCTGAAGAAGGAATGTGATCCTTCGGTGGCCCTTTGGTACTGAGATTGACCTGATGTTTTCAATGGAGAATGTTGTTGTGTCAACATCAACATGAACTTTAAAAGAAATTATCTAAAGAACATTGATATTCTTTCATTCACCAGTGCGTAAAGAATCGAACATGAAATTAGAGGGCTGGAAAGAAAATCCAATCTCAAAGGTGGGGAAGGAAACGTTGATCAAAGCTGTGATACAAGCTATTCCTCAATATGCAATGTCAATTTCCAAACTCCCAGTATCGATATGTCAGTCTACAAAGAAAAGGATTGGTGCATTTTGGTGGGAAAATAGTGAATCTAGAAGTGGTCTTCATTGGACGAGATGGCAAGTGCTCAAAACTGGGAAAGACAAAGGGGGAATGGGCTTCAAGGATTTACGGGCTTTTAATAAAGCAATGCTCGGGAAGCAAGCATGGAGGCTTTCTCAGAATCAGTCATCTTTATGCAGTCAAATCCTCAAAGGAATTTACACTCCTACAAGATCCATTTGGCATGCAGGGAGGAACTTTTGCCCCTCTTGAGGCTAGCAGAGCTTGTTGATGGGAAGAGATAATATTTCAGAATCAATCATATGGTCAGTGGGTACAGGAAACAGCATTGACGTCCGGGAAGACGGATGGTTAAAAAGAGGAACCATAGTGGGTCCGGCGCACTTCAGTGACCCAACTAAAGTTGCTGATTTAATCATAGAAGAGGAGAAAAGGTGGGATGTTCACACTCAGACTTTTTGATGAATAAATAATAAGTGAAGTCCTAGCAGTGCCGCTTAATTCTTGTGCTACACAAGATAGATTGATGTGGATGGCTACTAAATCAGGTGCTTACACAGTGAAAAGCGCCTATAATCTTATTAGAGAGTCAGAAAACCCACAGCACAACATGCAAGTAATGTCACCATTTCAGCCATCCGCAAACTATGGTACCATATTTGGAACATGAAGACCCCCTCTAAATATGTCAAAATCGCTTCCCACAACAGAAAACCTCTATCGGCGGAAAATCTTACCTCGGCCAGCATGCCCAATTTGTGATCAAGAAGCAGAATCAGTGGAACATCTATTCTTCCTTTGTCCATGGATGAACTCAATTTGGTCGGATCCTGAAGTAAAAATCCAAATTTCGCGTCAAAACCTTTCGCGAGTTGAGGTTTGGCTCCAAGACATAATTGAACAGCCCAGAAATTCACTGACTTTCGAAGAAATTGCAACCCTTCTGTGATTCATTTCGAAAGCAAGGAATGACTTTGTATTTCGAAGGTTAACCCCGAAATTCGTTCGAGAAACCCTAATTAACTCGGCAGAAGCATCACTTAGTAATTTCAGCAAGTGGAACAAGCAAAGTTGGAAACTTTACATGGGAACGACTCAATTGGCTCAAAATTGGATCATACCGAAGCCTCTTACCTTTAAAAATCAACATCGACGGAGCGTTTATGGAAGGAGCAACGGTAGGGGCCATCATCTCGGGAGTTCTTCGAGACGCGTCGGGAAACCTTCTCGACGGTTTCGCAAGGACGACTCCAGCTTCATCGGCGATCCAGACGGAGTACTTGGCCTTGATCGAAGCTCTGAAATTTTTTCGGTCAGAGAGAGAGAGAGAGAGAGAGAGATGAAGATTGAATCTGATTTGTGTGGAGATGGGGAATGCTGTTCTGCAAGATAAGGACGTGCGATGGGAGCTGCCGTCTTTAACGGGAGAGGCCAGCATTCTGCTCTTGGCCCATTGAGGTCATTATTTTATTTTTGCATCTCATTTATTGTCACTTTGTTGATAAAAAATGAAATAAAGAAAAAATGGTCTTCTTGAGGCACTTTTTCTCTAGATATTATAAGATTTGCCGATGGCGCGTAATAATTGTTGAAGTGATGAAGTCACGACCTTCTCCTAGTTGCTCAGAACATATAAGCAATATTTCGATGGGAATGGTTTTTTCCTTTTTTTAGCTCATTTTATTTTTTTTCACAAGCCAAAATGAGATTTTCTTTTTCCCACAACCGCATAAGGTACCTCGGGGACTAGTGTTTCTTCTCTATTTGTGGTCCAAATAGCAGTCATCCCTTCCACAGGACCCCTGCCAACTTAGGAAGATTCCCGACATTGACAGTTACAATGCCGGCAAAATACAGCGAAAGTGAATTCTTCTAACCTTTTGAACTTTGCCCGCAACCAATGCAATGCTTATAATATCATCACTTTGAAATCTTCAGAATGAATTCGCAATGAAGAAGATAACAATTTGTCACGGGCCAAAAAAAAGAAGAAAATGCCGAGCTATTGCCAGTTCAAACTTGATCGAAATGCGTTAAAAATGGGTCTGTGTCATTGAGATTCATTTTAAATTGCTCTTTATTTATTAAAACTCATTTGGTTAACTCATTCACAAAATTAGAGTGACCCCTTTGAAAACTAGCCCGATAAATATGAGTAAAAAAAGGAGTTAGTGGACCCATTTCGCCACTTCGAATCGAACGCATAATATTTGCGAGGGCAATCAATTGTAGGATGAATAATGTTGGGGGTGTGAAGATTAATTTATTGATATAATCTGCAAAATTAATGTGGCACAAGACTCATTACATACTCGAAAAGGGGATATTGTACAAAAAAGTCTAAACCTATCATCCAATGGCTAATTCAATTCTAAACATTTTAATTATGTCAATTTAATTTTTAACTTTTCAACAATTTGCTAAAGAATTATTTAAATCAATTTTGTTTGGAAATCATGAACATAAATATTAGTTGTTTTATACAAGACAATCATCGTTGACACAGATAATTTTTAATTTTTGTCTTTTCATTTTATTTTATTTTTCCTTTGTCTTGATTGGCTATAGGTGAGGGTTGTACTTGTCAATCATAGTCAAGGGTCACCATTGTCAACCACAAGCAAACTTGGGCAAGGAGTGGCTAGCAAGGGCCATAACACCCTTGTCCATATCTGGCAAGGGTGATGACAATCCTTGCCCTTGCTAGATCTAGGCTGGGCAATGGTCTCTTAAAAGAGGGCTGGCTTCCTTTTGTGATAACAAGGAAAAGGAAAAAAAAAAGAAAAAGAAAAAGAAACATATATATAAAATAGAAAATTTAAAAATTACAAAAATTGGGTATCAATATCGAAAATGCAGTGTTCACATCATGGATTTTTTATTTATTTATCAAAATTTAACGATTAATCGACACAATTGAAAAGTTTATTATTAAATTCATCGTCATATCATGAGTTGACAATTGTCCCCACTCAAAAATGGCAAATCATTGAAATACCATATTTTGCACATTTGACACTGAAGGTACTCTTGAAGGATGTCCACAAATTACATGTTTAGGCACATTTTGGAGTAATTCCCCTTTCCAACGGTCAAATCATAAATTCATTTTAACTTTTCTTTTGATTCTTTTTGCATAAAACTTTTCTCTTTCAAATTGGATCCTCGATTTTTCGATAATGCATTTGGTCATCTAGATTTTTAATCAGGATAGAATTTGAAATTCATGAATTTTGCTATATCCAAATTCATTATTTGGTGTGCGATAGTAAAGTTTCGAATATATTTACATCATACCATATACATTTATATATATATATATATATATATATATATATATATATATATATAAATGATATATCAATGTAAATAAACCTAAAAGTTAACAAAAAAAAGATCATAAAAATCTCTCGCAACATTGTTCTCTAATTTATTTGTATTTACTTTTTAAATTGTTTCCCTCTCTTTTAAATTATTTTATATAAAATTCTTTTTTTCCCCTTCTATCATTCTCTAATGAAATTTTATATAGTAAACTAAACTAGTATACCTAAAATACAAAATACCTAATATATGTAGTAAATATAAAGATAATTATATTTATATATTAAATTTACATGATAAGATAAAATTAAAGTTGAACATATAAATAAAAATAAGATTAAATTAAAAATTATATTCTAATTATTTTTATTTTGAATTTCTTATATTAGAATTCAAATATTATTTATATTGAAATATAATTTCAATTTTGTTAATTTGATAAGCTTATTATTTGAGATAAATAAATTTTTTATTATAGATATTAAAAATCTTATTCACCTTTAATCTACCTCCCCATAAGATAATTTTATCTCGACATATATCTCTTTTATATTCGATTTTATCCTATCTTAAGTAAGCACTAAAAGCAAGATAGGAAATTTTCTATCATATATTGAGTAGGCACTAAACGCAAGATATGGTAAATTTTATCATATCCTAAATTTTATATTGATTGCCAAACATAGTCTAAGGGCATTCGGTCATTTAACATGTTAAAAGGCTCATTTCATTTGGATTGCAATAAGCCTTCGTAAACTCTAGAGGACTTAACAGGCTTTAGGAGAAGGATAATTCTGTCCCAACTACACAAAAAAAAAAAAAAAAAAAAACCGACTAGAAAAATAGAATTTACTCTCCACACATTCAAAGTAGGTACAAAAACAATTACAAAAATAGATAACGACATAAATGATCTTTGTACACTAACTAAATGTGTAATGTGATGAATTTTAAATTTATTCATTTTTATACAATCCATGGATTAAATTTTATCAAAAGTTTAAGAATCATATTAAATAAATTAAAAATATATAGACGACATTACTCATTAGATTAAAGTTTATGGATCATATGAAACAAATTTAAAATTCAAAGATTACATTGCATATTGAATCAACGTTTGAGAATCATTTGTGTTTATCTTTACAAAAACAATTAGTGCCAATAGTAAGCAACTACCACACCACAACCTCCATTTCATCTTTCACATTTTACTTTCTTCGAGTGTTTTTTAAAACTTTTTAATTTGTCTTTTTATTGTTATGACCATTATTGTTGTCACGTCAGATGTTTATTGATTAAAACAATGTGATATGACTAATAGCACCATTCTTTTCTTGTTGTATACTATTGTAATATTATTGCTCGCAATCAAATGCAATCTTAATTTGACATAATGGATTAGCATGAGCTGCAACTTCAGAAACTACATTGCATTTAGCATTGTTTTAAATTCAATTAGATTACGTAGAGCTTAGGGGATTGATCAATTAAGAGCACAAAAGTAGTATCCCGTCCAATTATTGTACAGCTGCAATTGCTGACTTTAAATAACAAATAACATAAACTGTTATTTATTACATCGCCTCACTAGTAAAATGAAAAAAAACAGAGAATAACAAATAGAAAAGCTTCAACTTAAGAGATGAGAAGCTTACATTTCGAGAGTTCCTTTTCTTTCCAAATATCCACTAAAATAATTGCCATCCACTTCATTTCATTGTATGAACCACATCGGCAAAGTAACGATGCGGACTCATTGTCGAAGATGAACATTTTCCAACTAGGCGATTTTACCAACCAAATATTTGGAAGAAAAATAATTTTTTAACTCTCATCTGGACATAAATTAAGTAACTTTAGTCAAACTATGATTACCTGTCATGCTGAAACTTATAGAGGAATGTTTGATATGAACTATGGTTCTTAACTCTTGACTTTTTACTTTAATTGTTCGAGTTAAATCAATCTTCAAGAACGTTACTTTTCCTTTAACTTTTCCATGTAAAATTTTGAAACATTATTCAAAATTTTAATAATATCATATCCCAATGTTTGTATGTTTCAAGGATTTTGCGCTAAGATAAGATTTAAACGCATGCACCACAAAATTTGAAAGGGAAATGTTAAAATTATGAAGTACAGCTATTCCAAACACAACAAAAGACAAGTATAGCATCTAAAGTCAATTAAACATATTTCATATTTTCCCAAGAATATCAATAGCTGGGCTCACTTGCTTTATCATATTTACTAATGCTGAGGAAACTAAAAGAACATTAGTTTGACAGAATGGATTAGCACGATCTGCGGCTTTAGAAAAATGCAGCATATCGGTAGTTGGGCTCACTTGCTTTATCATATCAACTAATGATGAGGAAACTAAAAGAACATTAGTTTGACAGAATGGATTAGCACGAGCTGTGGCTTTAAAAAAAATGCAGCATCATTTTGACTTCAATACAAACCGCGTAGATCCTAGGAAATTGATTAATTAAGAGCACAAAAGTAGCATTTCTTCCAATTGTTGGGGCAATTGTTTGAATTCGTACACATACAGTTGCTGACCCATGCAAAGCTGACCATCCGCCCCCAGCAAAATAAACTATAATTACTTACATGACCTAACCAGTAAAATGGTAAAAAAAAAAAAAAGGAAGTGAAAAATAAGAATAAGCTACAAATTAAGAGTTAAGAATCTTACATCCCAAGAGCTCTTTTCTTGTCGTATGAATTACATACATAGACACACAAAGTACAGAATGCGGTAAATTGGCGTGCACTATCAGTCTCGACCATCACAGAATTCATTCTTTCACGAAAAAGACATAATTCCTCACCTCAATCTACTCCTCACAAAAGTATCAGCAGCAATTTACCCGTACTTTTAATTTAATACATCAATATTATCAGCTAATTTAGATGATTCGAGATTGTAACATAAAGCATTGAAAACGGATCAAGGCCGAGGTCATCAGAAATGACTTAATGGTAAATATCAATTAGATTTATGCAACCTACACAATTAGTACAGGGAATCATTCAAGCAGACAACATGAACTCAAGTCAGATTCGAAGCCAAGGTCATACTGATGCAATTCAGTCATTTCATCAAACATGCGGTGATCAGTTCAGACGAGAGATCTAATTCCAGCATTGAAGCATCTATTCCAATCCAAGATATCACAACAGCATCAAACTGAGTTCAGATCATTAATAAATCATTAATCAGAGGCGATTTCACCCAAATCTCAATTAAGACTTCTCCGCCTTTTTGGTTCTATCCAAGAATAGCTGAGAGCAAAGCATATGAAGGTAACGTGCAATTACCGGTCACGAACTGTGATTGGACTAGAACTAGGAAGTCCTGGAAGCGTCGCCAGTGACAATGCCAGCGAAGGAGCTTCCGACGGACCCGGAGTGCTTCAGACTTCTCAGCCAAAAAACAGAGTGAAATGGAGTATTGGTAGCGCGACTTCAAAACGGTGAACTGGCAATGGCGACCGTACTTGTTTGGTGACCGGCATTGGAGGGAGAAATGAACTGACCAGAGGAATCCGAGAGAGAGGATTTTTCCAGCTTCCAATGTGTTCTCGGTTCTGTGAATCTGTAACTCCAGGGGTCAGCGATGAGAAGCAAGTGCTGGCAAATGCTTGTGATCAGAGATGGTGGATTCCAGCGTCGACCAGTAGTAGAGAAGCTCGCGGCTCCTTTCTCACGCCTCACTTTTATTTTTTTATTTTTTTCTTTGGGCAGGGGGGAGGGTGGTGGATTGAGAGAGGATATTTTACTTTGCTCTATTTTAATCGTCACAGAGAGAGAGAGAGAGAGAGAGAGAGAGAGAGAGATCTGTCACTGATGCAACCCAATCCATGCGCTTTCAAAGTTGCTAAACTCTCTTGCATGCTAACATGTGACACTAGTTGTCTCCAAAACCTAAGAGGCGTCTACAACACGCATAAGCCCAACCAAAGCAGGAAACCTGAAAAAATTACAAAGAAATATTCGATTCAAACCCTAGTTGATCCATGATGTTAATGCCCAGCATTAAGTACCTAAGATATGAAATTCTTGCCACATACAATAAGGCAGACAATATCATATTAGCAGAAAAATGCCAGACCTAAAAATGCCAGACCTAGCAAACATTATCATATGGCCATATACAGACCAGTCGAAGGCAGTGCAACACATATTAATATGGTTTAGCACCCGTCAGATCCATTCTCTAAGAAATAAAGAAGATCAAAGATCGATCTTTGACCCCATCAAGACACATCTTTTGTAGGCATATACAAAATCAAAGTGCAAATTTTCCACGAGAACGATAATAAAAGCTGTCCCCAAGATGTAGTTAGAATAGATAAATTTCCAGAAAAAAGCTACAAGCCAAGAAGTGTCTTAAGGAGTTTCATGGAATTTTAATGTGTACATCTCCTAAAACTCATGAATATTATTTGATATCTCCTTGCATAAGTCACATATTTCATAACTTCACTTGAGCGAAAGTTATCATCAAACTATTGTTAGCAAAATATTCGAATTCACTTGCCAATGTAAATAAATTTTGCTACAGAAACGCCTAATGCTTATGACATCTGCAGTAACTCATCGATTTATTTACTGTATATTCACTTAAAAATCACAAATATCATAGAAAGGTAAGACCTTTGTGTCAAGAACCTCGGATTTCCCCGAAAACAAACCCATTTACCTTCACTTTAATTTAGGTTGACAATTTATTGCAAGGGTTAATATATTTGAAAAATTAACCAATTATACAAATAAAAATTAGTAAGTCAGATAAAAATTGTTAATTTACATTCTATAAATAAATCCGTGATTCATAGAAGTATGGATAAGATACCAACAAGTCACTTAAAAATAAAAAGTCATCAAGTCTCTTTCTTACCAACAATAGAGACCAACGCATGTTTGCTTCTCACTTTTCGCAATTTTCGATATAAGATCTATTCAGAAATTGAGTTCATTTTTGTCGATGGCCTTTCAAATCTTTTCAGTATATATATATATATAGCACATTCGCAGACAAGCGATATAGAATTATATCAACACACCAAATGTTTTACTACGTATTAAGCGATATAGAGATGGGACTAAGCAAACAGGAGGAGAATCAGGCCGGCGTTGCCATCCATCGAGAAATAAGGGGAGGAAAAAAGAAGAAACAGAGAAGGGAGAAGGTTCAAACCCACCTTATAATTCTTGTAAGAGTGGACAGAGCCAACGAAATTTTCATTAGCCCCGGAATATTTCTGGCCTTGACTGATGTATATGTGGCAATCATCTGGCCATTTGGTGTCTGACACATTAATCGCCCTTTTCAATTGTGGGCAGTTACCAATTACTAACCCTCGCAAAAACTCCAACTCGTCAACGCCCTCGATAACCTGTAGCTCATTACAGGAACCAATGCATAGATTCACGAGCTTCTTTAAGTGTGATAAACCACTAACACTTTGCAAATAACGACACTCCCTGACCTGAAATGATTGCCACAATTCCGATGCACCGAGTACTTGTATTTGGATTATCTTTGGGCACGCCTCAAGGTCGAAATCTCTCAACTTATATAATACTCTTGACAGAAGAATTAGGGTCCCTTCCTCAATAATCAACTCATTAGCAGACTCTACTTCACCCGCATACGCTAGCCTTCCCAAGGACCTGCACCTTTTGATGGAAAATTTTTCCAATGATTCAAGCACCCCAGCAAATTGGATCTCAACTAGCTTTAAGCCACCTATGATGCTTAAGTCTCTGAGTTTACTCATGTTTGATAGCCTGACTCTCTCCACAGATCCACCACCATACAGAGACAACTGCGCCAAATTTTGAAGTTGAAGCCCGTCGAGTTGAATTTCTTGTAGTTGACACTCAAAGATAACTAATGTTGACAAATTTTCTAATTTGGATGAGAGTGATACGGTTGAATTGAAGTTATAAAGGCTTAAATTTTGCAGAGACGATGGAAGTTGTGTGAGTGTTCGAAAGTCCATACTACACAAATGAAGTTCATTTAATTGAGAAAGGGAAGCCAACTCAGAAGGAGCAGGGACATTGTCAAGTGTCAAGCTCAACTGATTCAGTTTGGATAACCTCCCAATCCACCCTAAGTCACTAGGATAAAATTTACCTCCTTGTCTCTGACCAAAGTTGTTAGATAGGTACAACATAACCAAATTAGTCAAATTTGAAAGGTCTGGGACCACCTGTAACGATTTGGATGACACTTTTAGATTGATTAAACTTGTAGGAAGTGTCGGTAGTTCTTCAATCTCATTACATTCCATCAACTCGAGAGTTTGCAGGCAAGGAAGCAGATTTATTGTCTCCGGAACTTCACTAATGCAAGTGTACGACAAGCATAGGATTCTTAAAATAGGCAAACTTCCTATTGCCGACGGAAGTCGACCTCTTAAACCCAGACGACTGATTCGAAGCACTTCTAGATTCTGAAGCATTATCAAACTAGGTAACTCCCATGAATTTAGTCTAATGTCAGGACTAGGTAACTTAGAACTATGTAAAGCCCTTGTATTTGGTCCATCGTTAAAGTGCAACTCCCGTAATGATTTCAACTTCCATACAGAATCTGGGAATCGAGTCAGTGGACAATTTTTAACAGAGAAGTACTTCAAATTCACAAGGTTCTTAATCTCTTTTGGCAAATCTTCAAGATAATTGCAATTGCTAATCTTCAAATCAATTAGAAACTCCAACTTCCCAATAGAGCCACCAATTTTCCTCAAATTATAACATGTTTTGATTCTAAGCCTCTCTAAATATGGACATCCGGAGAAGTCTAGCATTCTTTTTATGTTGAAACACCTTGCAAGAGAAAGAACTTTCAATTTTCCTGCCATCTGTCAAAATAAATGCAATATTCAATTGATTACTTCCAAAGAAAATAAAATAGAAATAAGCACATTACATACCTTGATTAAGCTCTGTAGCTTCGAATTATCCATGCAGGGATTGTCTGAATATTCAAGAACGACCAATTTTTTTAAGCAAATATTGGCTGGCTTAAGAAACAAGCAAGGAGGATATCTCCAAACAATCCACCTTAAATTGGTAAGACTATTCGCTAAGTTACCGCTGAAGGTTCCCGAATGTAATTTGAGGCACCTTAGGCGTTCAAATCTTCCAATCTCTTTGCTTTTAATAGCGACCTTAGGTTTATTGCGTAGATAAAGATCCAATGCTTGAACGCTCGTCTTCATCTGCAGTTAAGAGCAAGAAATGAGGTATAGTTAGTATTTCGTTTCAAAGGAAAAGGATTACAATGGGAAAATGAGGAAGGAGAAAAGAAAATCCTAGTGCAATATAGAGAAATTTTAGTAGAGAAACTGAAAGTTTTTTCCTAAGGCATGTTACCTCCTTTGTTCTTATTGCATCGAGGACTTCCTCTTGAATCCATATCCTACTCCGCTCTCCGGGATTTACTGGATTTTCTTGACGAACTATTTCCTTTCCAAGATCTCTGAGTTGATCGTGCATCCAAAACGCATTTTCCACAATCTTTACCAATGACATGCTAATGAGGACATCAAGTCCAGTATCCGGGAAAAAATCACAATCTTTCCACATGTAAATTGCATTCGTCATATGCTCACCAATGAAAAAGCATGCGATATCGAGGAAAATTTGTTGTTGCTCGAAAGTTAAGGCATCATAACTGATCTTCAACTTTCCAAAAACATCTTCGTGAGGTACTTTGCTTAACTTATCCAATGTTTCGTTCCATATTGGTTGCCTTCTCTCAAAGAGGAATGAACCAATTACTTCAATTGCCAGCGGAAGTCCCCCAGTGGTAGATACGATTTGCCTCGAAAGTTCCTTGTAATCATCTGATGGAGAGTCTTTGTTAAATGCATGCCTACTAAAAAGCTTAAGCGCACAATCACTACTCATCACCTCCATTTCATATTCTAAGATCTGATAGTTTGGTCTACTTATTCGAAAAACATCTTTATTTCTAGTTGTAATCAATATTCGAGATCCTGGATACAATCTACTCCTTCCAACTAATACCTCCACTTGTTTTTTGTTGGCAACATCATCAAGTACAATCAGGACTTTCTTATTCTTAAGTACTTCTTCAATCTTCTTTGTTCCATAATCAATTTCGTCAATGCTCCTTGCTATATCAGGATGGCCGATTTCGGTTAATAATTTTTTTTGCAACTCAATTAAGCCATTAGGACTTGACGACTTCGCTTGAATATTTTCAAGGAAACAACAACACTTTCCAAAATGAAAAGAGAGTTGGTTGAAAACCACCTTGGCAAGAGTCGTTTTACCGATACCTCCCATGCCATAAATTCCAATGAGCCACACACTGCCAGAATCAATGTCTAACAATTCATTTACTGCCATCACTCGACCATCAATTCCAACTAAATTTTCAATCACAGATCTATGTTTTATCTTCAGCTTTTTCACGACCTCCTCAACTACCAATTTAATCACATCGACATAGCTGCCACAATGGTAAGAAAAAAATTAGTCGGGGAAAAATGCAAAATCACGATTACCCGATTAGAAATAATGTTTTCAAGCACCAGATGAGCTACAAATTATTCGGACAACAAATGGGACCTTTAACCTAGAAGTGACCTTCTAAAGAGTCCATTTGGACATTAACGTCCCACCAAAACATCCTTTTAATGCATTTGGCAATGCATGTGTCTTTCCATAACCCGAAACATAACTTGATTCCAACATGAGATTAGCAATCTCGGAACTATATCAATAACATTTGCAAAAATAGATGTATAAATATTTAGGCTGTTAAAATTGATATTTTGTGATTTATGTTCGAGCGAAAACTATAGAATTTGGAGCAGGTGTAGCCAAGAGGAGAAATGTTTAATGTATTGAAAGATTAAACAATTGGATACGGCATTTCATTATCCCATTCTTTTTCTTCACACTGCCAACAATCAATTATTAGTTTAGCTACCTAGCTATTACATAATAGTTCGCCCACTATATAAGGTGACCTTGCTAAGCAGTTTCACCTTTTGTTACTGATGTAGCATAGGTTTGTTCATTTAGTAATACTATAGTAGAAGTCCCACCTCAATCGTACTCGAATCCTTCACATCTATGATCCAGTGTTAAGGAAAATTGGGAAAACAAACATCTTGAAGCAGCCAGCTTACCCTCTGTACTTCTTCACTTCCCACCCCTTTATCGCATCAACCTCCATAAGAGCCTTTCTCCAAGCATCTACTTGCTCAGTACTCAACTTCTTCTCACGCTCCAAATTTAGTATGGCATCATGATACAACGGAGTTTTCAACTTAACATCCTCGGGTTCCACATCGAAGAAAATAGGTAGTATCTCTTTTTTACCTTCTGATATGGAAGTGTTTGCCACGATCTGCATGAGCTCGCGGAGGCACCATTGGCTCGAAGCATAGGTCCGAGAGAAGACGGGTATGTAGATCCTGGAGTTGTCAATCGCTCGCTGAAGCGATCCATCGATCCTTTCACCGGCACGAACCTCTTCATCGTCTCGGAAGACGCATATTCCAGTGTCGGTCAAGCTATGAAATAAGACGTCGGTGAATCCAACACGAGTATCGGGTCCTCTAAAGCTTAGAAACACTTGGTACTTGCTTCCTAACGACGTTCCTTCATCTGAGCTCGCCATAGCATTAGTTTGCTCTGTTTAGTGTATCTCTCTCTTGCCGTGTGTGTGGGCTAGGGTGCACCTGAAGAAGAAATGTGATCCTTCGTTGGCCCTTCGGTGTTACTGAGACCGACCCGATGTTTTCAATGGAGAATGTGGTTGTGTCAACATCAACATGTACTTTAAAAGAAATTATTTAAAGAACATTGATATTCTTTAACTCATCAGTGCATAAAGAATTGAACATGAAATTAGAGGGATGGAAAGAAAATCTAATCTCAATGGCAGGGAAGAAAACGTTGATCAAAGCTGTGATACAACCTATTCTTCAATATGCAATGTCAATTTTCAAACTCCCAGTATCGATATGTCGGTCTACAAAGAAAATAATTGCTGCATTTTGGTGGAAAAAATAGTGAATTAAGTGGTCTTCAATGGAAGAGATGGCAAGTGCTCAAAACTAGGAAAGACAAAGGGGAAATGGACTTCAAGAATTTACGGGCTTTTAATAAAGCAATGCTTGGGAAGCAATCATGGAGGCCTTCTCCGAATCAGTCATCTTTATGCTGTCAAATCCTCAAAGGAATTTACTTTCCTACAAGATCCTTTTGGCATGTAGGGAAGGGCTCTCACCCCTCTTGGGGCTAGCAGAGCTTGTTGATGGGAAGAGATAATATTTCAGAATCAGTCATATGGTCAGTGGGTACAGGAAAAAGCATCAACATCCGGGAAGAGAGATGGTTAAAAAGAGGAACTATAGGGGGTCTGGCAAACTTCATTGACCCAACTAAAGTTGCTGGTTTAATTGTAGAAGAGGAGAAAAGCTGGGATGTTCACACACCCAGAAGACTTTTTGATGAATACATAGTAAGTCAATGCCGCTTAATTCTTGAGATACACAAGATTGATGTGGATGGTTACTAACTCAGGTGCCTATATAGTGAAAAGCGCCTATAATCTTATTAGAGAGTCAGAAAACCCACAACACAGCATGCAAGCAACGTCGTCATTTCAGCCATCCCGCAAACTATGGTACCATATTTGGAACATGAAGACCCCCCTCTAAAAGTAGGATTTTTTTCTGGAGTATATGTCAAAATGCTCTTCCCACAACATAAAATCTATATCGGCGGAAAATCTTACCTCGGTCAGTATGCCCGATTTGTGATCAATAAGCAGAATCAGTGGAACATCTATTCATGCTTTGTCCATGGACGAACTCAATTTGGTCGGATCCTGAAGTAAAAATCCAAATTTCGCGTTAAAACCTTTCGCGAATTGAGGTTTGGCTCCGACACATAATTGAACAGCCAGGAGTGATTCATTTCGAAAGCAAGGAATGACTTTATATTTCGAAGGTTAACCCCCAAATTCGAGAAACCCTAATTGACTCGGCAGAAGCATTACTCAGTAATTTCAGCAAGTGGAACAAGCAAAGTTCGAAACTTTACGTGGGAACGACTCAATTGACTCAAAGATTGGATCCCGCCGAAGCCTCTTACCTTTAAAAATCAACATCGACGGAGCATTTATGGAAGGAGAGGGGCCATCATCTCGGGAGTTGTTCGAGACGCGTCGGGAACCTTTCTTGACGGTTTCGCAAAGACGATTCCAGCTTCAACGGCGATCCAGACGGAGTACTTAGGCCTTGATCGAAGCTCTGAAATTTTTCGGTCAGAGAGAGAGAGAGAGAGATGGAGATTGAATCTGAGTTGTGTGGAGATGGTGAATGCTGTTCTGCAAGATAAGGACGTGCGATGGGAGACTGCCGTCTTTAACGGGAGAGGCCAGAATTCTCCCGATATTATAAGATTTTCAGATGGCGCGTGATAATTGTTGAAGTGATGAAGTCACGACCTTCTCCTGCCGGCCTGATCCGCGTTCCCCCTGCTTCGGCTGTTCCCTCTGCCCCCTCTGCTTTTGCTGATTTTCTTCTTTCTGCAGGCGCGCGCGAAGGACGCCCGAAGGAGGAAGACAGCTGGGGCATGGGCTGGGCCGAAGGGAGAGGGCTTGGGCCGAGCGCAGGGATAAAAACAAAAGGAGACTGGCCAAACCAAGGCTGGATCCGGCCCGACCCGACCCCTGAGCGTTCTTCTTCTTCTTCTTCTTCTTCTTCTTCTTCTTTTTTTGTTTTTTTGTTTTTTGTTTTTTTGTTTGAAAATAGGTGTCAACACTAATGTGTTGTCAATTTTTTCAATACCGTGGGCATATACATGACCAATAATTAGTCTAGAGGGAGGCCATTAATGAATGACCAATACGAGACCTTCTAACATAACAACGTGGGCATATTATAAACATTTTTATAATTATTATTATCATCAATCATAACCATCTCATATTTGATATCATCAGAGCAATTAATCAGTTGTACCCTCCTCGCCCGGTGGCATTGTGTGTCCGTAGCCAGCTTGGAGCAGCCTACGTCCTACTCATGAGATAATGAGCCAAGAAACGATATAATTTAGTATTTATTTTACTGACTAAGGACATGCGAAATTTATATGCATAAAAATGGCCAAAGCCATACTGAAAGTTCTAAACCTTTTATGCAAGACAGAATCTAACACTTAATTTGTGTATGATCTTGTAATTTTCGTAAGATATGCTGCATAATAATTCTCTCAGTTGCGACCCTTCCTATTTTGCGCACGACATGGTGCTTTAAAAGGTTGCCTTGTAATAAAAAAATTGGATAACTGATGAGTCAAAGGAAACTTCATAAGGTGCGACACCTTTTTCAAAAGGTCGAGGATTATACTGCCCAATTTAAATGTTTAAAACTTTATTGTATTCCGTACGAAAAAATTTCTTTGAGTTATTGAGACGTTCAATGCCATATGTCAAAATTAAATGGAGTAGCGAAATGTAAAACATGCACAAATGTTGTCTTCATGCCCGTATATATGACGTTCACATATAGATAGAAAATGTAAATTATTCCAAACTACAGACCCAATTGAAGCTCTGGGACTATGTCGGCCACAACGGCAATGGCCAACTCAGTGGACATGAGCAAGAAAAACACAACAAACATTGCCATCACCACCACCACATTGATGGTCTTGAAGAGGCCATGATTTGCCATTGTATCTTATACTTCATTTGTTTCGTGAAAAATGACTAATTTAAAAAATATTTTTAAATAAAAATTGTTTGTATCACTTAAATTAATTAGCTAAAGAAAAATATTGTATTATTATTATTATTAATTTATGTTTAAATATTTTTGTGGACAAAGAAAAAATTCCATTACTTTATTTATGTTATTAATGCAAGTGATCATTTTTAAAAAATGTTTTTCAAATCATCCATTTTCGAAACAAAGCGAATGAAGTGGTTTTGAGAATATACGCTTGCTTTTGGGTCAAGTGTTTGGACGTGGAGACAACTTACTTGAGGACCAAGTTTTTATAGAGAAAGAGAGTGGCATGATTGGAGCTTGGCTCGATTCATTCCCTTTCCATCCTCTTATGATTTGGTGGAGGAGAGTGATGGATCATATTGACTTGTATTTAAAACAATCATGCCGGTCTCTACGAGGAGTTGGATATTTTCAAGTTATGTACGGTCTGATTTCATGCACCTCGACTAATCCAGCTCCTCGGTCAATCTTAAGGGCGCTAACCTCGAAAGTGACGCTATATTCAAATTTTACTACTTGGGTGCTTCTAGTATTGAGGCTGAATTCTAATAGGCTCATACCACAAGGAGAAAAGCTAATTACTTCGTCATCCAAGCCAAATCGAACATATTCAACTTATTATATCTATATTATACGATAGTTCAAGCTTTGATTAATGTCATTGAACATATTAGCAAGCTCTGGTGAACATTTACAGCTTATTACCCAACATGTTCCTGCTGCATTACAGGCAAATACGAATCATATCAGCCATCTCGGTCGAAGCAGTACACAGTCATTTGCTACAGCCAAAGGTCGCATCTAGTCACAGAGCTGTTTAGGGGCCAATTCCATAAAAAAACCACGAACTTTAGGGTTTGGGACAAATCTACCCGAACTTTATTTTGTCTCGAAAAAAAAGCACCAACTTTCACTCGTGTCCCAAATTTGGCCTCTTTGTTAACTCTCCTTCATGATCATCCAACCTGGCATTTCCACGTCGAGATAATTCTTCTCCTCCTTCTAACTCCTCGGTAAAATTCTCCGACAAGACCATCACCTCTTCTTCGTCCCGATCGTGCGCTGCTCGCTCACCTCCTCCCACTCGAGCTTCGCCGCCCCAGATTCCTCTGCGATTCCAAGTCGAATGAGCCCACGTTCTCGGATTCCAGATACTTCGAATCCGAATCGATGCTCACCACTCGCAATCCCGCGCCGCGAATCCGCCTCGTCAAGCTGCGGCGCGTCGGCGGATACGGAGACCGATTCCCGCCGATCCGAATTGATCCTTGGCCTCGATTCCACACCACCACCAGCGGCGGCTCCGGGTCCGACCTTGACAGCGTCTTCAGTGCCGCGGGCCGAGCCGGAATCGTCGGATCCCGAATCGGAATCGGAATCGGAATCGCAGGCCGGCGAGCGCGCGGCCGCGGCGGGGGCGACGCCGGAGCCTCCAGCGACGTAGAAGGGCGAGGGGAAGGTGGGGTTGATGTACCACTCGAAGAGGAAGCCGAGTTCTAGGGTTTTGGGATCTTCAGGTAGGTGTGCCATCGGGCGGGGGGCAAATCGGCTGATCGGAATCCGCTCCCCGGAATTCCCTCTGGACGGAGGATGGCCACGAGAAGATCACGAGGCGGCGGCCATTGACAGACTCCTCTCATTCGTCAGTGATCCAGCCATTGATGTTCTTCTGGTTCAGGAGGCGTTCTCGTGTGGAGGGAGGGAGGATAGGCGGGGAGGGGCGAAAACGTTTTTGGATCCGGTCGGATGACCGTGAAGGAGAGTTAACGGCGGGGCGATTTGGGAGACGAATAAAAGTTGGTGTTTTTTTTTTTAGACAAAATAAAGTTCGGGCATTTGTCCCAAACCCTAAAGTTCGTTTTTTTTTTATGGAATTATTTTTGTTTAGGGTGGAAATTCTTGTTTTATTTATTATAAATCTCGAGATATCATGCTTTGGCTTTTATTTAACACGGAGGTAGACGCGAGACAAGGACCATGACAAATAGATTGCCATTCTAATACGACTTTGTAATGTCCATTTTAAGTGTTAACAAAGATGAGCAGTATCAAGGAGAATGAATCTTCTCATCTCTGTTTGATGTGGAACAATGGACTTGAAGCAGTTTGGTCCCACCTGTTTGGTTACATAAATTAAACCAAACATTCCAAAAACTAGTTGATCCTCATTAGTTTTTCCTAATAGACCACCAAATTTGCTTTCTGGATGATTCTTTCTTTCTAAAAATGTGATCAAACACCTATGGATACAGAAGGCTCGTATAGAGTAAAAAGTCACAAAAGAAGCCGAATAATCATTACAGAGATCAGGACAACCTTTATCAGTCAAAATTGAAGAGCCAATGTTTGCCCTTAAGAAAGCTTGAGAGACTGGAGGGCAACGCCATTACTGGCAGCTTGTACATGTCCCCACCGTCCTAGACGCGGTTCCTGCTCCAAAGAAACACAGAATCAACGTTAGTAGCACGGTATTAGATCAGGATCATACAACTTTAGGCCATGTGGACTCTCTAGCGCCAAAAAGAGAGCTATTTTTAACTGATTTTGGCAAGTGATGATCAGTTCGAAGTTTGCATTTTGAGGAAGAAACAAACACCACAAATCTGATTTAGTGTGTTCAAGTTGTCCATCCTACAACAACTTGCAAGTGATTTACGTCATTTTGTTATTGTGTACTGCGATGTAAGGTTGCACAGAATCTACATGCAAGATGAATATACAACGATTTTGCCTTTTTACCGTGAGACATGAATAGAACGGTTAAATATGAAACATTTGTTTGATATTAGACAAAACTACAACAGATTGGAAAAATAGCAAATTATCATAATAAAATGGAGTAACTCTTGTATGCCTCAGGAGTCATCGGATGGCTCCAATGGTGGACATGTCAAATGGAGGATAAGATCGAATTTGGGAGGATGGAAGTGGGTCCGATCGAAATCAATTCATTTGACTTGTATGGACCAATCTTTACGCAATGCAATTTTGCGATCCATATCTACTCCGACCTGTTAACAATTTGGGCTTCATTTTTGCCCCTTTCAAGAGGTTATGTAATTTTCATATGACCAATCTTAGTCTTAGGAGGTCATATTTATAAAATTATCTTCCTTGAGATGCAAATTAAGTTTTCTTCACAAAGCCAAAGTGAGAATTTTTTTTTCTGCAACCGCATAAGATTCGTCACGGACTACCTTTTCTTCTCTATTTGTTGCCAAAGAGAAGCATCCCTTTCACATTTCCCGTCCACTCAGGAGGATTCCCCCGATACTGACTGTTACAATGCCGCAAAAGACAGCGAAAGTGATTTCTTCAAGCGTTTTGACCTATACACGTAACTAATGCTAAGCTTATAATGGAACAGACATTGTAGCGAAACAAACAACTTATTTGGACCAAGCAACAGCCATCTAGTTGGACTTGTCAAATGTCAACGATACCATTTGCACCTACATATGATCCGACCATCAGCAATCATATATTTGGCACGAGCATGAATAGTCACGTGGAAAGCACATGGAAATTGACATATGCGCCGCGTTTTGTCAGTGATCACAATTGATGATATGTGATCAACTGATAATGAGGACCATCAATGATTTATACCCACCTATCAAACTTCTAGGGATGAGTAGCATAAATTATTACTACGAATGTTGGCAATGATATGAATAGTGAAATGCCGTCTGAAGATTCTTAAGGGCAGGATAAATCAACAAGGGGACGTGCAAGCATAGTTACAAGACAAAACAGTTGGAAATGGGAAGAAATGGACGTGCATGTTTGGAGGGAACAATTGCCATCTGAATATAGACCAGGGGATATGAAAAACAAAAACTAAGGAGCAGTACAATCGCAAGACAGTTATTGATGAGCAATCACTGCTCATTATCAGAACAAAATCGTGGAGTCAGTTAACCCACCTTTTCAGGAGGAAAACCGCTCCGAGAGAAAAGCTAAGGATCATGGACAGAGAAATGCTAAAGAAAGGAAAACATGGGGGCAACCGAGAACTGATCATGAAGAACACAACCGTTGGAAATTGTCGAGAGGTAGTCATTGTACAACTATTATAGATACCATTAGTCATCTACTAGAAAACGCCACCCCATTAATTTACTGGTATGTGAAAGGTACATTTATCCCTCTCATCATGCTAGAATATAAATGTTAATATGTCCTTGTTGTGTGATATTGGTGGGCTGACTGATATGGAATCGGTTGTCACTCGCAAGCTGTCGTGCTTTGCGAAAGATAAAAGTTGTATTTGACGGCTATTTAGAAGAGGGCCAATCTAATCTTGTCCATGTATCCTCCTGATTCTAATTAATTGAGAGTATATACATCAAGTCAAACACTCCAGCCACAAATATGCGATGTGTATATTCATGATAATTATGAAGTCAGTGCGATGATAACGGAAGCCGGATATCTGGAATACCAAAACTTGACACATAGGGATACTTAAGTCTTAAAAGTTTTCTAAATAAATGGGATATTTGAGTGCCAAGTCTAGCAAAAGTGGCCGGAAATCCTATATGATAATTTTTTAATAATATAATTTGCTTACGTGGCATGCCAAAGAGCTAAGTCAATGATGAAGAACTAAAATGAAGTCATTTTATCCTTCTTTTTAAAAAAAAAATTAATATAAATATTAATTAGATTAAAATATTTATACTTATAAAAATTAAAATTATTTTTTTTAAAAGAGAGAAAAAGGAGGAGGAGGCGGTGGTCCTCAGCCGCCTACAATGTTCATCTTTTTCCTCTCTTTTAAAATTGCTTAAAATATATAAATAAAATTAGTTTTACATTTAATTTAATTAATATTTATATTAATTATCTAGCTGCATTAGCAAAACAACGTTGTTTTGCACTTTTTCATTTGGAAAATTGCCATGTTAGTATTTTGGTTGGATTTTCTCACCATTAGACTTGATCCATTTTTCCGATTTTGATACTTAAATGTCATTTTCATAACTTTTTTGACACTTAAGGGGGTGCGTAAACACTCCAAAAAGTGTTTCCAAAACACTTCGTGCGGAAAGTGTTAAAGGAGCAAAAAAAAACAAAACGCGTTGCGTTTCTTTTTTTTTTGTTTTTTTTGTTTACGGAATGAAATAGAAACAGAAAAAAGAAACAAAAAAAAGTTGTTTCTCCCGAAAAGAAACACTTCCGGAAGGAACAAAACAACAAAAACCACTCTTCTCTCTCTTCTTCTTCTTTTCTTCTTTTCTTCTTTTTTTCTTCTTTTTCATTTTGACGGTCGTCGGCCTCGGCCATGCGCGGCGCATCGCCGTGTGACCGGCCGTCGAGGCTCGGCCTCGCCCCGAGATCTGGCCGGGTGGGTGAGGTTGCCGGCCCCGTTGGCCGGTCGCCGGAGGCGGTGATCGGCCGAAAAAAAGAAAAAATAAAAAGAAAGGAAAAAATAAAAAGAAAGGAAAAATAAAAAATAAAAAAAATGTTTAAAAAATTAAAAGAAACAAAAAAAAGAAATTTACCAAACGTGTTTTGTTCATTTTTTATTCCCCGGACCAAACGTTACCAAACGTGTTCTTTTGTTCAAAAACTGCGTTAGGAGCGAGAAACACTTTTTTTTATTTTTGTTCGGAGAACAAAAAAAAGAAAACAAATCCATGCGCACCCTAAATGTCCTCCCCGTATCAAATTTTGGTACTTCAAATGTTCTTTTGCCTTATGGTAACATTGTTTTTATTCATAAGCTATACCAAGTCTATTGTCATATCTTGGACCTTTATAATTTCATAAAAAAAAAAAATCAATTGAGTCAAGTCTGCGACATGGGATCACATGATGTAATACACATGGCAGATTGAATCACTCATCTATCGAGAATCTCTAAACATGTCAATAGATGTCACTTAAGTAGTAAGCTTGTGAGTAAATTTTGCCATCCATAATCGATAAGGTACAATATGATACGACCACTAATGAACGACTTGAGGAGGAAAAATTTACATTAATCAGAAATTATGACATTAAAGTAGTGTAATTTTTCCAATATCATGGGCATATACATGACCAATACTTAATCAAAGGGAGGCCATTTATAAATGACCATACAAGACATCATAACATAACAAACCGGGGCATTTATTATTATTATTAGTAGTAGTAGTAGTCTTCATCATCTTTTATTTGATATCATCAAAGGAACTAATCAGTTGTACCCACTTCGTCCAGTGGTATTGTAGCCATCTTCGAGTAGCCTGCGTCCTGCACATAGACGATGAGTCAAGAAAAACGAATTATTTATTTATTTAGTTTATAATGCGAATATTATAGTCATAAAAGTTGGCCGAAACTCTATGTAGCCTTCCAATGCGAAAATTTATGAAAATTATATTGATAAAATAATGTCATATCTATACAGAATCTGAGGAAGACAAGATAGATAGGATGCAACGTCAATATTTGAAAGTCTTGAAAGAGGAGAAACTTTTCGAATTGTACCTTTTTCAAAACGATTACCACATGGAAATAATTTGGATAACTAACAAGTCAAAGGAACTGCACATGTATTGCATCTTTTTGAAAAGATTGAGGATTGTATTTCGTAATAACGTTCAAAAATTTTATGGTACCCTATAAAAGAGTTTTCGAATTATGAAAATGATTTTTGACAAATGTCGTTTAATTGGTTTGGCAAAATTGAAAGAATGTCGTTCTTGCCTATATGATTAGGATCTTACACAAATCTGTGCGTATTAAACTAACGAAACATACGTGCATATAGAAAATGTAAATTATTTTGAACACAGACCGAGTTGGAACTCTGGAACTGCCTCGGCCACGGCAGAAATGGCCAACTCAGTGGACATAAGCAAGAAAAACACCAAAAAGATTGCCATCACCACCACATTGATGGTCTTGGAGAGGATAAGATCTGCCATTTTATCTAGAGACGAAGGAAGTGTTTTTGGGAACAGATGCTTGCTTTTGGGTAAAGGGTTAGGGGTGGAGGGGTGGAGAGATCTTGTTTTAGGATCAAGTATTTATAGAGAAAGAGAATGGCATGATTGGGGCTTGGTTTGACTCATTCCCTTGCATACTTGGGGTTTCGTGGAGCAGAGGGATAGATTGTATTGACTTCTGGGATTACAATGATGCCGGTCTATTCGCGGAGTTGGATATTTTGACAAGTCGTGGTTTTCTTGCTTTATCTTTTTGAGGGAAAAAGAGAGTCAATTTTGAGCGAATAAATCAAGAACTCATCAAGTACTCTTCTAATTATTAAGTAAGACGCGAGCTAATATTCTAGTCGATTATCCCAACATTTAATTTTTTTGCATATGATGATGTGGCAGGTTGATATGTTTCATGCATGTAATTCATGCACATCTCTGTTCTTTATGGCTAAGTAGACAAAATGGATAAACATGAGTTGCGACTTTATAAAAATGGCCCGTTGAGCATTATTTTAACTTCATAGAAACTATGCAGAGCTTAGGGTATTCATTAATTAAGAGCATCAAAGTAGCATCCTTTCCAATATGCGCATGCGATTATTTGAATTCGCATGCTCATAAATATATATAGTCGTTTCTTTTATATTGATGTTTGTACGTTATGTACTTAAAATAAATGTCGCATTATATTTGTAAATTGATTTCGTATACCAATCTTAAACATTATTTAGAAACTTCTCCATTGTCATTTTATGTCGATGCTTGCATGTTACGTACTTAAAATTAATGCTGCATTTTTTTAAAAAATTGATTTCGCATACCAATCTTAAACATTATTCAAAAACTTTATCCTCTGTAAAGACTTTCTACTATTGACAATACATCCTAGTTTTCATATCAATCCTAAGGCCCAACATCTAAAAGGTCCCAATGAAAAAACCCGACCCGTCTCTGCAAGGGGAATGGAACGTATAGAGCTTTGTCCTTTTTTTTTTTTGGTCAGTCTTATTCTATTTTTACTCTAACACTCACTCGCATTTTCAGACTACCTCCTCATAAGCGTGCGTGAGCGAAACCTACTCCTGAAACTAAATCGTCCCTACCTCAACCCCTTGAGAAGATGGAGATTTGAGCTCTTCACCTCCTCTTTCCAAGTTGGAAGAGTGGCCAATGAGCGCAAAGACCTGACCAGTAAAATAAAAAAATAAAAAGGAAGTAAAAAATAAGAATAAGCTACAAATTAAGAGTTAAGAATCTTACATTCCAAGAGCTCTTTTCTTATCGTATGAATTACATACACAGATCACACAAAGTACAGAATGCGGTAAACTGGCATGCGGTATCGCTCTCGGTCATCATACAATTCATTCTTTCACAAAAAAGACATAATTCCTCACCTCAATCTACTCCTAACAAACGTATCAGCAGCAATTTACCTGTACTTTTAATTTAATACATCAACATCATCAGCTAATTTAGATGAATTGAGATCGTAACATAAAGCATTGAAAACGGATCAAGGCAACCTATACAAGGACAGCGAATCATTCAAGCACACAACATGAACTCAGTCAGATTCGAAGCTAATTTCATACTGATGCAATTCAGTCATTTCATCAAACACGTGGTGATCAGCTCAGACAAGAGATCCAACTGCAACAACAAAGCATCTATTCCAATCCAAGATATCACAACAGCATCGAAATGAGTTCAAAACACTAATGAATCATTAATCAAAGGCGATTTCACCCAAATCTCAATTAGACTTCCCTGCCTTTTTTTGTTCTCTCCAAGAATAGCTGAGAGCAGAGCATATGAGGGTCATGTGCCATTACCGGTCATGAACTGTGATTGGACTAGAAATAGGAAGTCCTGGAAGGGTCGCCAGTGACAACGCCAGCGAAGGAGCTTCAAACAGACCCTGAGTGCTTCAGACTTCTCAGACAAAAAACAGAGTGCAAGAGAGTATTGGCAGTGCGACTTCAAAATGGTGAACTGGCAATGGCGACTGCGCTTGTTCATGACTGGCGGGTGTCGGAGAGAGAAATGAATTGACCAGAGGAGTCCAAGAGAGAGGATTTTTCCAGCTTCCAATGTGCCCTCTCTGTGACTGGTTCTCCGTTACTGCGAATTCGTACCTTTTGGGGTCAGTGACGCAACTTGCATCATGCAAGTGACGGTAAATGCTTGTGATCAGAGATGGTGGATTCTAGCGTCGACCAGTAGTAGAGAAGCTTCTCAGCCTCTTTCTCATGCCTCTGTTTTTTTTTTTTTTTTTTTTTTTTTTTTTTTTTTTAAGGGGGGAGGGGGGAGGGGTGGAAATTTCAGGAGTAGACTCCTTAAGTCCATAGGTCCTGCTTTCAAAATTTGCTAAACTCTCTTGCAGGCTAACATGTGACATGAGTTGTCTTCAAAACCTCAGAGGCGTCTACAACACACATAAGCCCAATGATAGCGGGAACCCTGAAAAAATTACAAAGAAATATCAAGAGAAAGTTTAAGAAAGGAACAGCACATTAAAATTAGACGGTTAAGTTGATCAATAAGACAATAGAAAGATATTCGATTCCCTGAAAGGATGCACTAATCAAAGTTAAGATGGATTCATTGTATAAGTTGCGGTTGAAGTACAAAAAAGAATCTACATCAAAGAAGAGAAACAATATCATATTAGATGGTGTTTGAATTCCATGGCGCATACTTTAAGATTAAGGAACAATTAAATGCAGACTATGCGTAAAATGAGTTTAATTTCTCATGCTTCCAAGTGTAGACAATTCGTGTCTAGCAACAAACCCAGTTTCGATTCAAATCCTACTTGATCCATGATGTTATTAGCAGAAAAATGCCAGACCTAGAAAACATTATCATATGGCCATATACAGACAAGTCGAAGGCTGTGCAACACATATTAATATGGTTTAGCACCCATCAGATCCATTCTCTAAGAAATAAAGAAGATCAAAGATCGATCTTTGACCCCATCGAGAAACACTTTTTGTAGGAAAATACAAAATCAAAGTGCAAATTTTCCACAAGAACGATAATAAAAGCTGTTGCCAAGATGTAGTTAGAATAGATAAATTTCCAGAAAAAAGCTACAAGCCAAGAAGTGTCTTAAGGAGTTTCATGGAATTTTAATGTGTACATCTCTTAAAACTGATTAATATTATTTGATGTCTCTTTGCATAAGTCACATATTTCATAACTTCACTTGAGCGAAAGTTATCATCAAAATATTGTTAGCAAAATATTCGAATTCACTTGCCAATGTAAATAAATTTTGTTACAGAAATGCCTAATGTTTATGACATCTGTAGTAACTCATCGATTTATTTACTGTATATTCACTTAAAAATCACAAATCGTAGAAAGGTAGACCTTTGTGTCAAGAACCTCGATTTTCCCGAAAACAAACCCATTTACCTTCACTTTAATTTAGGTTGACAATTTATTGTAAACGTTAATATATTTGAAAAACTAATGAATTATACAAATAAAAATTGGCAAGTTAGATAAAAATTGTTAATTTACATTCTATAAATAAATCAGTGATTCATAGAAGTATTGATAAGATACCAACAAGTCTTTTAAAAATAAAAAGTCATCAATCTCTTTCTCACCAACAATAGAGACCAACGCATGTTTGCTTTTCACTTTTCGCAATTTTCGATATATGATCTATTCAGAAATTGAGTTCATTTTTGTTGATGGCCTTTCAAATCTTATAAGTATATATATAGAACATTCATAGACAAGCGATATAGAATTATATCAACACACCATATGTTTACTACGCATTAAGCAATATAGAGATGGGAGTAAGCAAACAGGAGGAGAATTAGGCCACCGTTGCCATCCATCAAGAAATAAGGGGAGGAAAAAGAAGAACCAGAGAAAGTAGAAGGTTCAAACCCCTTATAATTCTTGTAAGAGTGGACAGAGCCAACAAAATTTTTATTAGCCCCGCAACATTTCTGGTAGCGTCCGATGTATACGCGGCAATTATCTGGCAATTTGGTGTTTGACACATTAATCATACTTTTCAATTGTGGGCAGTCTTGAATTACTAACTCCCGCAAAAACTCCAACTCGTCCAGGCCCTCGACAACCAGTAGCTCATTACAGCTATCAATGTGTAGACTCTCGAGCTTCTTTAAGTGTGATAAACCACGAACACTTTGCAAATAATGACAATTACGGAGGTCAAATGAATGCCACCATTCCGATGCACCAAGTAGTTGTACTTGGAGTATCTTTGGGCACCCCCGAAGGGTGAAATGTCTCAACTTATATAATACTCTTGACAGAAGAATTAGGGTCCTTCCTCAATAATCAACTCATTAGCAGACTCTACTTCACCCGGGTGCGCTAGCCTTCCCAAGGACTTGCACGATCCGATGCAAAATAGTTCCAATGATTCAAACACCGCAGCAAATTGGATCTCAACTAGCTTTGGGCAATATTGTATTCTGACGGTTTTGAGCTTCCTCATGTTTGATAGCCTGAATCTCTCAAGAGATCTACCGAATAACAGAACCAACTCTGCTAAATTTTGAAGTAGAAGCCCGTTGAGTTGAATTTCTTGCACTCCACACCCAGAGAGATCTAATCTTGACAAATTTTCTAATTTGGATGAGAGTGATATGGTTGAATTGAAGTCAATAAGGGTTAAATTTAGTAGAGACAATGGAAGTCGTGTGAGTGTTCGAAAGTCCATATCAGACAAATCCAGTTCCTTTAATTGAGAAAGGGAAGCCAACTCAGAAGGAGCAGGGACATTGAGAAGTCTCAAGGTCAATTGATTCAGTTTGGATAACCTCCCAATCCACCCTAAGTCACTGGTATAAATTTTACCTCCTCGTCTCCCACCAGAGTTATCAGATAAGTACAACATGACCAAATTAGTCAAATTTGAAAGGTCTGGGACCACCCGTAACGAATTGGATGACACTTTTAGATTCTTCAAACTTGTAGGAAGTGTCGGTAGTTCTTGAATCTCATCACATGCCATCAACTTGAGAGTTTGCAGGCAAGGAAGCAGATTTATTGTCTCTGGAACTTCACTGATGCATGTATCCCCCAAGCATAGGATTCTTAAATTAGGCAAACTTCCTATTGCTTTGAAGGAAGTCGACCTTCTAAACCTGAACTACAAATTCGAAGCACTTCTAGATTCGGGAAGCATTATAGGACTAGGTAACTCCCGTGAATTTACTCTAATGTCAAAGTGCAACTCTCGTAATGATTTAAACTTCCATACGGAAGCTGGGAGTCGAGTCAGTGGACAACCTTCAACAGAGAAGTGTTTCAAATTCACAAGGTTCTCGATCTCTTTAGGCAAATCTTCAAGAGAATGGCAATACCTAATCTTCAGATCAATCAAAGACTCCAACTTCCCAATAGAGCCACCAATTTTCCTCAAAATATCACATGATTCAATTATAAGACTCTCTAAGTTTGGGCATCCAGAGAAGTCCGGCATTTTGTTTATGTTGCAGCACCCTTTAAGAGAAAGAACTTTCAATTTTCCTGCCATCTGTCAAAATAAATGCAATATTCAATTGATGAACATTCAAATATTACTTTCAAAGAAAATAAAATAGAAACAAGCACATTACATACCTTGACTAAGCTTTGTAGCTTCGAATTACCTATGCAGGCACCGTTTGAATATTCAAGAATGACCACATTTTTAAGCAAATATTGGCTGGCTTAAAAAACAAGTGAGGAGGATTTCTCAAACAATCCACCTTAAATTGGTAAGACTATTCGCTAAGTTCTTTTGCTGAAGGTTCCCGAATCTAATTTGAGGTACCTTAGACATTCAAATCTTGCAATCTCTTCGCTTTTAAGAGCGACCATAGGTTTATCGCCTAGATAAAGATTCAGTGCTTGAACGTTCTTCTTCATCTGCAGTTAAGAGCAAGAAATGAGGGATAGTTAGTATTTCATTTCAAAGGAAAAGGATTACAATGGGAAAATGAGGAAGGAGAAAAGAAAATCCTTGTGCAATATAGAGAAATTTTAGTAGTGAAACTAATAGTTTTTTTTTTCCTAAGGTATATTACCTCCTTTGTTCTTATTGCATCTAGGACCTCCTCGTGAATCCATATCCTACTCCGCTCTCCGAGTTACTGGATTTTCTCGACGAACTATTTCCCTTCCAAGATCTCTGAGTTGATCATGCATCCAAAATGCATTTTCCACAATCTTTACCAAGGACATGCTAACAAGGACATCAAGTCCTGTATCCGGGAAAAAATCACAATCTTTCCACATGTAAATTGCATACATCATATGCTCACCAATGAAAAAGCATGCAATATCGAGGAAAATTTGTTGTTGCTCGAAAGTTAAGGCATCATAACTGATCTTCAACTTTCCAAAAACATCTTCATGAGGTGCTTTGCTTAACTTATCCAATGTTTCGTTCCATATTGGTTGGCTTCTCTCAAAGAGGAATGAACCAATTACTTCAATTGCCAACGGAAGTCTCCTAGTGGCAGATACGATTTCCCTGGAAAGTTCCTTGTAATCATCTGATGGAGAGTCTCGTTAAATGCATGCCTACTAAAAAGCTCAAGCGCATAATCACTACTCATCACCTTCATTTCATATTCTAAGATCTGATAGTTTGGTCTACTGATTCGGAAAACATCTTTATTCCTAGTTGTAATCAATATTGAGATCCTGGATACAAACTACTCCTTCCAACTAATTCCTCCACTTCTTTGTTGTTGGCAACATCATCAAGTACAATGAGAACTTTCTTATTGTTAAGTGCTTCTTCAATCCTCTTTGTTCCATAATCAATTTCGTTAATGCTCCTTGCTCTGCAGGATGTCGATTTTGGATAATAATTTTTTTGCAACTCAATTAAGCCATTAGTACTTGACGACTTCACTTGAATATTTTCAAGAAAACAACAACACTTTCCAAAATGAAAAGAGAGTTGGTTGAAAACCACCTTGGCAAGAGTCGTTTTACCGATACCTCCCATGCCATAAATTCCAATGAGCCGCACACCGCTAGAATCAACGTCTAACAATTCATTTACTGCCATCACTCGATCATCAATTCCAATTAAATTTTCACTCACCGATCTATGTTTTATCTTCAGCTTTTTCACGACCTCCTCAACTACCAATTTAATCACATCAACATAGGGGGTAATAAAATTAGTGAGGGAAAAATGCAAAATCACAATTACCCAATTAGAAATGATGTTTTTCAAGCACTAGATAAGCTACAAATTATTCAGACAACAAATGGGACCTTTAATCTAGAAGAGACTTCTAAAGAGTCCACATTGGACATTAACGTCCCACCAAAACATACTTTTAATGCATTTGGCAATGCATCTGTCTTTCCATAACCCAAAACATAACTTGATTCCAACATGAGATTAGCAATCTTGGAATTATATAGGTAAACATTTGCGAAAATAGATATATAAATATTTAGGCTGTTAAAATTGATATTTTGTGATTTATGTTCGAAGCGAAAACTATAAAATTAAACCAGGTTTATCAAGAGGAGAAATGTTTAATGTATTGAAAGATTAAACAATCAGATAGGGTTGTGCACGGCATTTCATTATCCCATTCTTTTTCTTTGCCAACAATCAATTATTAGTTTAGCTACCTAGCTATTACAAATCGCCCACTATATAAGGTGACCTTGCTAAGCAGTTTCACCTTTTGTGACTAATGTAGCATCGGTTTGTTCATTTAGTAAAACTATAGTAGAAGTCCCACCTCAATCGTACTTGAATCCTTCACATCTATGATCCAGTGTTAATTTGGGAAAACAAACATCTTGAAACAGCTAGCTTACCCTTTGTACTTCTTCACTTCCCACCCCTTTATCGCATCAACCTCCATGAGAGCCTTTCTCCAGGCATCTACTTGCTCAGTGCTCAACTTCTCATACTCCAAATTTAGTATGGCATCACGATACAACGGAGTTTTCAACTTAACATCGTTGGGTTCCACGTCGAAGAAAATAGGTAGGATCTGTTTTTTACCTTCTGATATGGAAGTGTTTGCCACGATCTGCACGAGCTCGCGGAGGCACTATTGGCTTGAAGCATAGGTCTGAGAGAAGACGGGTATGTAGATCCTGGAGTTGTCGATTGCTCGCTGAAGCGATCCATCGATTCTTTCACCAGCACGAACCTCTTCATCGTCTCGGAAGACGTATATTCGAGTGTCGGTCAAAGCTATGAAATAAGACGTCGGTGAATCCAACACGAGTATCGAGTCCTTTGAAGCTTAGAAACACTTGGTACTTGCTTCCTAATGACATTCTTCGTTTGAGCTCGCCATAGCATTAGTTTACTCGCTTTAGTGTCTCTCTCTTGCCATTTGTGTGGGCTAGGGGTGCTTTGAAGAAGGAACGTGATCCTTCGTTGGCTCTTTGGTGGTACTGAGACTGACCTGATGTTTTCAATGGAGAATGTGGTTGTGTCAACATCAACATGTACTTTAAAAGAAATTATCTAAAGAACATTGATATTCTTTAATTCACCAAAGTGCATAAAGAATCGAATATGAAATTAGAGGGATGGAAAGAAAATCTAATCTCAAAGGCGGGGAAGGAAACGTTGATCAAAGCCGTGATGTTAGAAAATAGTAAAATTGATTTTGTGTTTTGATTAGCTTATTTGTCTTTTAATTGTTTTTTGGCTATGTGTGAAAGCAAGAGTTAGTCGGTTTGTAAACCGCCAAAGAAACGTGTGTTGCGCATTACCACGTCTCTCTAAGTCGTCGGAGAAGAAAAATCATGAAGAAAGTACTAGTATCTTGTGCACACAATAAAATATTATTATACTTGCTGCTGGAGATCTCAAGAAGTACAAAAGGAAGGTGTACTTGTGGTTAGCAATATTTTGTTCTCTGAAGATAGCAAGAAGAAGAGATTCGCAGCCCACAATTTTGAGCGCCAAGAAGAAAAGTTCAACTTTAACTCTTGCATGTTTGAAGTCCGGTGGTGAAGATGCATATAATTATAGGGTTATGTTAGTTTATTTAGTGTGTGAAAGTGTGTGAGAGTGAGATTTTAGAGAGAGTTTTAAGCTTAGCAAAGTAAGTGTGTGTACTCTCTTAAGCCTTTGCAAGGTATATTATGTAATATAATCTCTCTTTGTGTGTGTACTCTCTCCCTCCAAGTCATTTTGGTTCCAACAATTGGTATCGAGTTAGCAATGGCATCCACAAGTTTGTTTAGTTGCAACTTCCGAAGTTGAACGGAAAAAGTTACAACAACCGGTTCGTCCCAGATGAAGGTTCTATTTAGGTCTCAAGATTTGTGGAACCCGGTGGAGAATGGCTACACCGAAGTAGCGATGCTGAAGAATTCAATGCTTTGAGGAAGGAGGAGAAAGAACGTTGGTGGAATCTCGAAGAAAGATCAAAAAGCATTATATGCGATCTTTCAAGCCGTGGAGGAGATGATATTTGAAAAAATATCAAGTGCTGAGACAGAAAAAGAAGCGTGGGATATATTGCAAAAATCCTACAAAGGTGATGATCGTGTCGGCGGGTGCGGCTCAAACACTTCGAGGAGATTTTGAGTCTTTACGCATGAATGACTCTCGAATCTATCTCGCTTACTTTGATCGTGTACAAACCATCGTTAACCAACTAAGGGTTAATGGTGAAGAGCTCCAAGATGTACGAGTTGTAGAAAAAATCTTGAGGTCTTTGATTTCGAAAGGTTTGATTACATGGTTGTGGCGATCAAAGAAGGCCAAGATATATCAACCATGACGTTGGAGCGGTTGATGAGTTCATTATGCTCACATGAACAAAGAATGAACCAGAAGTCTATCGTTCAAATTCGAGCAAGCAACTGCAGATCGGGTCACTCAATCAAATCGAGGAGGTCATCATGGTGGTCGAATTGGAGGTGCCCGAGGTAGAGGTGGAAATATGAATTCCACTAAAAGATATAAAACACGTGACAAATCAAAAGTCAAGTGTTTTAACTCAAACAAATTCGGACATTACAAATCCGAATGTCGAGCAAAAATGAGGCAAGAGTAGCCAGAATATGTGCACGCTGTCGATACAAATGAAGACGTGGTGTTAGCATGCCAAATGGATGAGCTCAAGTACCGTGGACACAAAAATTCGGTACCTTGATACTTGGTGCAGCAATCACATGTGTGGTCAAAAGGAGCTATTTTCGAAGTTAGATGAGACAGCTCGTGGTGAAGTCAACTTCGGGAATAAATCCAAAATTTCTGTAATGGGCAAAGGTAACATTGATATCAACTCAAAAAATGGTACTAATGTTACTATTGCAGTACGTTTACTTTGTGCCGGGACTCTTTTGGAATTTGCTAAGTGTTGGGCAACTATCCGAAAAAGGCCACAAATTTAACATTGAAAATGGTGTGTGCACCATTAGAGGCGCAAACAATAAGTTGATTACGAGGACACAGATGACGAAGAGCCGAATGTTTCCTCTATCCCTTTAGACGAAGACTCTATTGAGTTTCCAAGCAACGCGACAAAAGATAGCAAGTGGCTATGGCATCTTCGGTTCAATCATCTAAATTTTCGTGGACTTAAATTACTAGTCCAGAAAAGATGGTGAGGCATGCCCTTGATCGACGCTCCAGACCGCTCATGTGAAGGATGTCTCGTTGGAAAGCAGCATCAGAAATCTTTTCCAATTGGGAGAGCTAGAAGAGCCAAGCAACCTCTAGAGTTGGTACATACAGATATCTGTGGCCCTGTTGAGATGGAATCATTTGGACAAAAAAGGCACACACTAATTTTTGTCGATGATTTTACTAGAAAAACATAGGCTTATTTTTTGAGAGAGAAAAATCCGAAGCTTTTGGCAAATTTAAAGAATTCAAAGTCTATGTTGAGAAACAGAGTGGCTTTAATTTAAAGACATTGAGATCGGATAGAGGTGGAGAGTTTACTTCCAATGAATTTGACAATTATTGTAAAATTCATAGAGTGAAACGTCAGTTGACTGCTAGCTATACTCTTCAGCAAAACGGTATAGCAGAAGGAAAGAATAGAACAATTTTTGAAATGGCAAGAAGTATGCTAAAGGCTAAAGCATTACCGAAGAAGTTTTGGGCAGAAGCCGTTGCTTGTGCTGTATTTGTGTTGAACAAGTGTCTAACAAGGAGTGTTCTTGGAAGAACTCCGGAAGAGGCTTGGAGCGGCAACAAGCCAGATGTTTCATTCCTACGGGTATTTGGGTGCGTAACATATCCCCATATACCAAACGAACGAAGAAAAAAGTTGGATGATAAAAGCGAGAAGTGCATTTTCATTGGATATAGTAATGTGACTAAGGGTTATAAGCTATATAATCTTATCACGGAGAAGGTAATTATTAGTAGGGATGTCCAATTTTTTGAAGATGAAGCCAGGGACCTGGAATCAAAAGGCTGACCAAAAAGACATAGAAAGACATTCCTATGGAAGATGAACCATTAGTAAGGGAGACCGAAGAATCTTCAATTGAAGATCCATCACTTTCACCTGGTAGTTCATCCTCCTCACCAGCAACGACTGCAGAACCATTGATTCGTCGTTCATGACGACAGCAGAAGACGCCAGTAAAATTCAAGGATTATGTGGTCACAAGAGTTGATCATAATGACAATAACGAAATCACTGATGAAACAATGGTAAAGTTTTGTTTATTTACCGAATGTGACCTCATATCCTATGATGATGCAGCAGCAGATGAGAAGTGGAACCAAGCAATGGATGAAGAAATCCACTCCATTGAAAAGAATGACACGTGGGTGCTAACTTCTTTACCACCTAGTAAGAAGCCTATAGGTGTCAAGTGGGTGTACAAAACGAAGTACAAACCCAACGATCGTGTGGACCGTTACAAAGCTAGACCGGTGGTGAAAGGCTACAAGCAAAAGCTAGGTATTGATTATTTTGAAGTATTTGCACCGGTGGCTCAAATGGATACCATTCGATTGATCTTGGCACTTGTAGCTCGAACCGTTGGAAAATCCATCGATGGATGTGAAATCGGCATTCCTTAATGGTTTTCTTGATGAGAAAGTATATGTGGAGCAACCACAAGGTTATGTGAAGAAAGGGCGTGAAAATCAAGTTTTATAAACCGAAGAAAGCGTTATATGGGCTAAAACGGGCACCTCGAGCTTGGTACACGAGGATTGATACTTACTGTTGGAGCATGGCTTTCAAAAGTGCCCTTATGAGCATACCTTGTATATCAAGTCAAATACTAACGGCAATATTATAATTGTTTGCCTTTATGTTGATGATTTGATATTTACAGAAAGCCGTGAGAAGATGTTTGCTGAATTCGGGGAGGCCATGACAAGTCAATTTGAGATGAATGATTTGGGATTAATGTCCTATTTTACGGGCCTTGAAGTGAAGCAGACAAATGAAGGCATATTTGTTTCACAGCAGAAGTATGCTAATGATATTTTGAAGCGATTCAATATGGAAATGCTCAAATCAATTCGAACTCTTGTAGAAACGGTTGGAGTTGAAGAAAGAAGGAATGTAAACTGGTAAATCCCACTTATTTCAAAAGTATTGTTGGTAGTTTAAGATATTTGGCTACCACTAGGCCAGATATAACTTATGGCGTGGGAATTATTAGTCGGTTTATGGAGAAACCATACCCGATCACATTTGCAAGCAGCAAAAAGAATTTTAAGATATGTCGTGGAACCGTGATCATGGAATTTTTATACTTACATTGACAATTTCAATTTAGTGGGTATACGAGACGTGATTGGGGCGGGTGATACGAAACATTAAGAGCACTTCCGGATATGCGTTCTTTCTTGGATCAGAATAATTTCTTGGTCATCAAAGAAACAACAAGTTATTGCACTCTCAACAAGCTGACGAGAATACATTGCGTATCTTCAAGCCGGCATGTCGGAGTGATGTGGCTTCGAAGGATGCTTTTGAGCTTATGCATGAACAAAAAGGTCTACTAAATTGATGTGTGATAACAAGTCGGCGATTGCATTGGCCAAGAATCCCGTATTTCATGGCAGGAGCAAACATATCGACATCAAGTATCATTATATTCGTGAGCTGATTAAAGAATGTGAGATTGAACTTGATTTCTCAGAAATCGAAGACCAGTTAATTGAATATTTTGGACAAAACCATTGAAGGCGGATTTGTTCGAGAAATTGAAGACAATGCTTGGTGTCGTAGTTTTACAAAATCAATTTTAAGGGAGGCTGTTAGAAAATAGTAAAATTGATTTTGTGTTTTGATTAGCTTATTTGTCTTTTAAATGTTTTTTGGCTATGTGTGTGAAAAAGCAAGAGTTAGTCGGTTTGTAAACCGCCAAAGAAACATGTGCTCGTACCACGTCTCTCTAAGTCGCAGGAGAAGAAAAATCATGAAGAAAGTACAAGTATCTTGTGCACACAATAAAATATTATTATACTTGCTGCTGGAGATCTCAAGAAGTATGAAGGAAGGTGTACTTGTGGTTAGCAATATTTTGTTCTCTTTGAAGATAGCAAGAAGAAGAGATTTGCAGCCCACAATTTTTGACTGCCAAGAAGAAAGTTCAACTTTAACTCTTGCATGTTTGAAGTCCGAGTAGTGAAGATGCATATAATTATAGGGTTATGTTAGTTTATTTAATGTGTGAAAGTGTGTGAGAGTGAGATTTTAGAGAGAGTTTTAAGCTTAGCAAAGTTAGTGTGTGTACTCTCTTAAGCCTTTGCAAAGGTATATTATGTAATATAATCTCTCTTTGTGTGTGTACTCTCTCCCTCCAAGTCCTTTGGTTCCAACATGTGACATAAGCTATTCCTCAATGTACAATGTCAATTTTCAAACTCCCATTATCGATATGTCAATCTACAAAGAAAAAAGAATTGCAGCATTTTTGGTGGAAAAATAGTGAATCTAGAAGTGGTCTTCATTGGATGAGATGGCAAGTGCTCAAAATTGGGAAAGAAAAAGGGGGAATGGGCTTCAAGGACTACGGGCTTTTAATAAAGCAATGCTCGGGAAGCAAGCATGGAGGCTCTCTCGAATCGGTCATCTTTATGCGGTCAAATCCTCAAAGGAATTTTACTTGCTACAAGATCCATTTGGCATGCAGGGAGGGCTTTTGTCCCTCTTGGAGGCTAGCAGAGCTTGTTGATGGGAAGAGATAATATTTCAGAATCAGTCATATGGTCATGGGTACTGTGAAAAGCATTGACATCCAAGAAGATAGATGGTTAAAAGAGAAACTACAGGGGTCCAACAAACTTCTGTACCAACTAAAGTTGCTGATTTAATCATAGGAGAGAAAAAGGGTGGGGATGTTCACATACCAAGACTTTTGATGAACAAATAATAAGCGAAGCTTATAGTAAACAGCAATTCTTGTGCTACACAAGATAGATTGATGTGGATGGCTGCTAAATCAGGTGCTTACACAAAGGGAAAGCGCTACAATCTTATTAGAGAGTTGAAAACCCACAAATATAGCATGTAAGCACACGCATTTCAGCCATCTGCAAACTATGGTACCATATTTGGAACATGAAGACCCCCCCTCTAATATTAGGATTTTTCTCTGGAGTATATGTCAAAATGCTCTTCCCACGACAGAAAATCTCTATTGGCGGAAAATCTTACCTCGGCCAGCATACTGAAATCTGTGATCAAGAAGCAGAATCATTGGAACATCTATTCTTGCTTTGTCCATGGACCTAACCTCAGAAGTTTGGTCGGATCCTAAAGTAAAATTCAAATTTAGCGTCAAAACTCGCGAATTGAGGTTTGGCTCCAAGACATACTGAACAGCCAGGAAATTCACTGACTTTCGAAGAAGTTGCAACCCCGTTGAGGTTCATTGAGAAAGCAAGGAATGACTTTGTATTTCAAGGTTAACCCCCCAAATTGAGAAACCCCAGTTGACTTAGCAGAAGCATTACTCAGTATTTCAGCAAGTGGAACAAGCAAAGTCTAAAACTTTACATGGAAACGACTGAATTGACTCAAAAATTGGATCTCACCGAAGCCTCTTACCTTTAAAATCAATATCGACGGAACGTTTATGGAAGGAGCAAGCGGTAGGGCCATCATCAGTGAGTTCTTCGAGACGCGTGGATCCGATCCTTCTCGACGGTTTCGCAAAGACGATTCTATAGTTTCATCAGCGATCGAGACGGAGTAGCGGCCTTGATCGAAGCTCTGAAATGTTTTAGTTGAGAGAGAGAGAGAGAGAGATGGAGATTGAATCTGAGTTGTGTGGAGATGGTAATGCTGTGCAAGATAAGGACGTGCTGCGATGGGAGACTTCCCGTCTTTAACGGGAGAGCCAGAATTCATAGATATTATAAGATTTTCAGATGGCGCATGATAATTGTTGAAGTGATGAACTCCACGACCTTCTCCTGCCGGCCAGATCGCGTTCCCCCTGCTTCGGCCGTCCCTCTGCCCCCTCTGCTGTTGCTGCTTTTCTTCTTTCTGCAGGCGCGCGCGAAGGACGCCCGAAGGACGCCCGGGAAGGAGGAAGACATTGGGGCTGGTCTGGGCCGAAGGGGAGAGGGCTTGGGCCGAGCGCAGGGATAAAAACAAAGGAGACTGGCCGGACCAAAGGCTAGATCCGGCCCGACCCGACCCCTGAGCGAAAATAGGTGTCAACATTAATGTGTTGTCAATTTTTTCAATGCAGGTGCATATACATGTGACCAATAATTAGTCTAAGAGAGGCCATTAATAAATGACCATATGAGACCTTTATAACATAACAACATAGTACATATAAACATTTTTATAATTATTATTATCATCAATCATCACCATTTCATATTTAATATCATCAGAGCAATTAATCAGTTGTACCCTCTCTGGAAGGGCATCACGTGGTCTAGTAGCCAGCCTGGAGCAGGCGCCCTGCTCATGAGATAATGAGCCCAGAAACGATATAATTTAGTATTTATTTTACTGACTAGGGACATGAAATTTATATGCATAAAAATGGCCGTAGCCTCATACTGAAAGTTCTAAAAAACTTTTATGTAAGACAGGGTAAGACTTAATTTGTGTATGATCTTGTAATTTTCGTAAGATATGCTGCATAATAATTCTCTCCAGTCATGACCCTTCCTATTTTGCGCACGACATGGTGCTTTAAAAGGTTGCCTTGTAATAAAAAAATTGGATAACTGATGAGTCAAAGGAAACTTTATAAGGTGCGACACCTTTTTGAAAGGTCGTGAGGATTATACTGCCCAATTTAAATGTTTAAAACTTTATTGTATTCCTTACGAAAAAATTTCTTTGAGTTATTGAGAGACGTTCATTGACATATGTCAAAATTAAATGGAGTAGCGAAATGTAAAACATGCACAAATGTTACTGTATATATGACGTTCACATATAGATAGAAAATGTAAATTATTCCAAACTACAGACCCAATTGAAGCTCTGGGACTATCGGCCACAACGGCAATGGCCAACTCAGTGGACATGAGCAAGAAAAACACAACAAACATTGCCATCACCACCACCACATTGATGGTCTTGAAGAGGCCATGGATTATCAGATCTTATACTCATTTGCTTTCGAAATGTTCTAATTTAAAAAATATTTTTAAATAAAAATTATTTGTATATTAAATTAATTAGCTAAAGAAAAATATTGTTATTATTATTATTATTAATTTATGTTTAAATATTTTGTGGACAAAGAAAAAATTCCATTACTTTATTTATGTTATTAATGCAAGTGATCATTTTTAAAAAATGTTTTTCAAATGTTGAATTTTTCCGAAACAAAGCGGGTGAAGTGGTTTTGAGAATATACGCTTGCTTTTGGGTCAAGTGTTTGGACGTGGAGACAACTTACTTGAGGACCAAGTTTTTATAGAGAAAGAGAGTGGCATGATTGGAGCTTGGCTCGATTCATTCCCTTTCCATCCTCTTATGATTTGGTGGAGGAGAGTGATGGATCATATTGACTTGTATTTAAAACAATCATGCCGGTCTCTACGAGGAGTTGGATATTTTCAAGTTATGTACGGTCTGATTTCATGCACCTCGACTAATCCAGCTCCTCGGTCAATCTTAAGGGCGCTAACCTCGAAAGTGACGCTATATTCAAATTTTACTACTTGGGTGCTTCTAGTATTGAGGCTGAATTCTAATAGGCTCATACCACAAGGAGAAAAGCTAATTACTTCGTCATCCAAGCCAAATCGAACATATTCAACTTATTATATCTATATTATACGATAGTTCAAGCTTTGATTAATGTCATTGAACATATTAGCAAGCTCTGGTGAACATTTACAGCTTATTACCCAACATGCTCCTGCTGCATTACAGGCAAATACGAATCATATCAGCCATCTCTGGTCGAACAGAGTACACAGTCGCTACAGCCAAAGGTCGCATCTAGTCACAGCTGTTTAGGGCCCAATTCCATAAAACCCACGAACTTTAGGGTTTGGGACAAATCTGCTACGAACTTTATTTTGTCTCGAAAAAAAGCACCAACTTTCACTCGTGTCCCAAATTTGGCCTGCTGTTAACTCTCCTTCACGATCATCCAACTGGCATTTCCACGTCAGATAATTCTTCTCCTCCTTCTAACTCCTCGGTAAAATTCTCCGACAAGACCATCACCTCTTCTTCGTCGATCGTGCGCTGTCGCTCACCTCCTCACTCGAGCAGCCGCCAGATTCCTCTGCGATTCCAAGTCGAATGAGCCCGTTCTCGGATTCGAGATGCCGAATCTGAATCGATGCTCACCACTCCGCAATCCCGCGCGCCGCGAATCCGCCTCGTCAAGCTGCGGGCGCGTCGGGGATACGTGATTCCCGCCGATCCGAATTGATCCTTGGCCTCGATTCCACACCACCACCAGCGGCGGCTCGGGTCCGACCTTGACAGCGTCTTCGGTGCCGCGGGCCGAGCCGAATCGTCGGATCCGGAATCGGAATCGGAATCGGAATCGCAGGCGGCGACGCGCGCGGCGGGGCGGCGCGGAGCCTCCGAGACGTAGAAGGGCGAGGAAGGTGGGGTTGATGTACCACTCGAAGAGGAAGGGGTTCTAGGGTTTCGGGATCTTGGTAGGCGTGCCATCGGGCGGGGCAAATCGGCTGATCGGAATCCGCTCCCCGGAATTCCCTCTGGGCAAATCGGCTGATCGGAATCCAGCCATTGATGTTCTTCTGGTTCAAGAGGCGTTCTCGTGTGGAGGGAGGGAGGATAGGTAGGGGAGGGGCAGAAGACGTTTTTGGATCCGGTCGGATGACCGTGAAGGAGAGTTAACGGCGAGGCCAGATTTGGGAGACGAATAAAAGTTGGTGTTTTTTTTAGATAAAATAAAGTTCGGCCAGATTTGTCCCAAACTCTAAAGTTCGTGCTTTTTTTTTTTATGGAATTGGCCCCCTGTTTAAGGTGGAAATTCTTGTTTTATTTATTATAAATCTACGCAGATATCATGCTTTGGCTTTTATTTAACACGGAGGTAGACGCGAGACAAGGACCATGACAAATAGATTGCCATTCTAATACGACTTTGTAATGTCCATTTTAAGTGTTAACAAAGATGAGCAGTATCAAGGAGAATGAATCTTCTCATCTCTGTTTGATGTGGAACAATGGACTTGAAGCAGTTTGGTCCCACCTGTTTGGTTACATAAATTAAACCAAACATTCCAAAAACTAGTTGATCCTCATTAGTTTTTCCTAATAGACCACCAAATTTGCTTTCTGGATGATTCTTTCTTTCTAAAAATGTGATCAAACACCTATGGATACAGAAGGCTCGTATAGAGTAAAAAGTCACAAAAGAAGCCGAATAATCATTACAGAGATCAGGACAACCTTTATCAGTCAAAATTGAAGAGCCAATGTTTGCCCTTAAGAAAGCTTGAGAGACTGGAGGGCAACGCCATTACTGGCAGCTTGTACATGTCCCCACCGTCCTAGACGCGGTTCCTGCTCCAAAGAAACACAGAATCAACGTTAGTAGCACGGTATTAGATCAGGATCATACAACTTTAGGCCATGTGGACTCTCTAGCGCCAAAAGAGAGCTATTTTTAACTGATTTTGGCAAGTGATGATCAGTTCGAAGGTTGCATTTTGAGGAAGAAACAAACACCACAAATCTGATTTAGTGTGTTCAAGTTGTCCATCCTACAACAACTTGCAAGTGATTTACGTCATTTTGTTATTGTGTACTGCGATGTAAGGTTGCACAGAATCTACATGCAAGATGAATATACAACGATTTTGCCTTTTTACCGTGAGACATGAATAGAACGGTTAAATATGAAACATTTGTTTGATATTAGACAAAACTACAACAGATTGGAAAAATAGCAAATTATCATAATAAAATGGAGTAACTCTTGTATGCCTCAGGAGTCATCGGATGGCTCCAATGGTGGACATGTCAAATGGAGGATAAGATCGAATTTGGGAGGATGGAAGTGGGTCCGATCGAAATCAATTCATTTGACTTGTATGGACCAATCTTTACGCAATGCAATTTTGCGATCCATATCTACTCCGACCTGTTAACAATTTGGGCTTCATTTTGCCCCTTTCAAGAGGTTATGTAATTTTCATATGACCACTCTTAGTCTTAGGAGGTCATATTTATAAAATTATCTTCCTTGAGATGCAAATTAAGTTTTCTTCACAA